>JANHZU010000713.1:618114-634707 GCA_032468055.1 Acrochordus granulatus
CCCATCCAAATAGCCAGGAGCTCAGGTAAGTTCCTGGCTATTTGGATGGGGTGATTGCCCCAGATGAATTTTCTGAGAAGATTGAGCTCCCAGAAAGGCACGTGGCAGGCTGATGATTTATGACAGATACTTGCTTCTTTCAACAACCACAGATCCTTAAAATTGGTCTTGTAGAGACTTATTCCGCAATACACTTAACAGGTTCTGAGAGCTTCAGAAACAAAAATGAAGGTTGCGTCAGGAAGGCCACCTTTTGGAAGCTGATGGCCCCTCTCCTCCAAATGAATCTCTACAAATGAAAGTTAAGAATTCATGGAGCAAAGTAAAAAGTTGCTGGAGTGGAGTGGAGGTGTAGTTTGTGCGTGTTTGTACTTGCTGTATTTGAAGGAGATTGAACAAGCTATCCACTGCTAGATTTGATCATAAATGAGCAGGGTTTTGCCTCAGAAATAGTTTTTAAACCAGCGGGATATCCAGTTGAATGACCACGCTTGCTATTACTGTTCAGATTCATTTACTGGAACTTAAAATTGATGTTCAGAGTAATTTGCTGTTCTGATGTTTTGCTGCTTTGTGCTGCATTGTTACTCATGTATCTGTAAAATCTGTGTCTGACTTTTGCATGAGTCATGTAGGGCCTCCTCCTCTTAACCTCGATATTCCTCCAGTGTCACACGGTCTCAGATGACCGTGAATGTCTTGAATTCTATTGAGTAAGCTTCAATCTGAAAAAAAAATCAGCACAAATTCTGCTTTTATGAAAGTTTTTTTTAAATAAAAGCCAGAGTAGAGAGTTGAGACTCATCGTAAATTTGTACAGTAGACTGAGAGTGTGGCGCACTGTTCTCTTCTCCTTTGAATCTTCTTAAAAAGACTCACGGTACACTTGCTTATCTTGAGCTTACCGTACTTCCATAGCTGTAGCTAAGTTGCCATAAAGCAGACGAGATGACACAGCTGGCTGGACCCAGACTCTTCTCTGGAAAAGTTGTTCCAGTGTAGGATAACTTTGGCAGAGATTCTTTCTTGTCATCAAATTTAAAGCGGGCGATGAACAGGCTGCCCGATTTACTTATAATTGTGGAGTCCTTGGTGCTCTCTGATGATGTTCCCTAGTTGTGGTAATGAAACATCTACAAGAAAACAACCAAGCTCAGAGAGCACAACCCTGAGCTACAGATATTCTCTTCTATCAGTGTTAGTTATACTGTAATTTTTAAAGGATTTTTGCAGATATCAGTAGCCCATCCTGAACTTTGTTCATCACAGGCATTGGTCTCTTGAATGAATTGTTCAATTCTATCCAAAAACACAACCCTTGTCACCTATGACTAATTATTAAGCACTCCATTACAGTAGAACAAAAGAGTCCGTTCCAAAGTCTGCTGTTAATGAGTTGTTTTCTTCCAAAGTGAGAGGAACGAAATATGTGGTTCATTAAGCTCGACGGCAGACTCGTTCTTCTAATTGTTTTGCCTCCCAATCCTTAAGAATTATTCTAATGGCAAATAGCTTTTCTCTTCTTTCAGAAAAAGTCTCTCTGCAAGTTTTTTCTCCTGTTTTGGAAAAAGAACAGCATTCCTTTCTTAGAGTCTGCCTGTAAGTCTACTGTTTTCACAGCCCTGTTTAGATTCCTCTTGAAGGCTGGACACAAGGGATCCATTGGCTCTTCTGTGTCGTTCCACAGACAGATTGAGTTTCTTTTTTCTTTTCAATATAATTTTTGTTAAATTCACTGTTATACAATGAGATTCACACTCTTGTGAGATGGGCGGATAAATAAGTATGATAAACGAATAATATTTTAACAAAATAAAAACAATACAAATATGAGAAAAGAAACAGTGAAAATAAAGAATAGTGAATAAGTAAGAAAAAATAGAAAAGATAAAGACAAAGAAGCAGCTTCTGATCTTTTTGACAATGTTTATAAATGTATTTGTATTTTTCCCTTTTTCTCTAAAGTTATATCATGATTTCCTTCTTTCCATAAGCTATCCTTTCCCATCTTCAAACCCATAAATTGCAAGATCATTTTTCTCATTTTTCAGCAAAACCCCCATAAAGATGTTGTCAAAAATGAATTTCTATGGTGCCATCAAGCAGCATTATTGGAGAGGGAATGCTCCTAGCCTAACTAAGGAGAGAATACATTGATATCTTCAACTTCCAGTTATAAAGAATCTTTCTAGGAATCTTTTCCTTGTATTTCAATAACTCAAGTGACCTGTTTTTGGAGGTGTTCTAGAACTGAAAAATGTTGAGATCTTCACAAATTACAGTCTTTTTCAGCTAGAGGTGACATTTTGGAGTTTCAGGAATGCACTTCTGATTCTGAGTTGGAATAGACCATGTTTGTGGAAGGACGTCAGTGGATGATTTGGACATTTCCAGTTACAGTAGGATGGAGATCATTTAGACTCTCAGGCAAACATTTTTTCTGTTAGTATATTTCTAACAGGAGCTGCATTGTGCTGAGGCAGCGATAGGATGATGTCAAAGAAATGGGAGGCTCTTTTTTGCCGTTATTGTTTCCATTGTTAGTTTGGCAGGGCAGTTTTGTTTTTGTTATTCAAGGTGTGCTAAGCCTAGGATGCTTATTGTATTTCCTTTCCAAATGTCTCTTTATATTTTGTCCTTTTCTTCCCTCCTTCCCCCTTAGTTATTCCAGCCACATTGTTTATTGGGAGGCCTAGTGGGTAAGACACCAGGCTTATCAGCCAGAAGGTCAGCAGCCCTAGTTCGAGACCCAGGCACTGCGTAATAGGGTGAGCCCCCATTATTTGCCCCAGCTCCTGCCAAACTAGCAGTTCAAAAGCATGTAAAAATGCAAGCAGATAAATAGGTACTGCCTAAATTGGTGGGAAGGTAACCACGTTCCGTGTGCCTTGGTTAGTTATGCTGGCCACATGACCATGGAAGCATCTTCGGACACGCTGGCTCTTTGGCTATGAAGCGGAGATGAGCACTGCCCCCCAGAGTCGGCCACACCTGGCAGGGAAACTTTTACCTTCCTTCATATCCAGTTAAACTTTTAAGCTTATTGTGAAATCAGGGAGCGCTCAGTGTATAAGTTTTCCCCAGATTGTTAAAATTCTGATAGGTGTTTAGTTCAAACTGATTACACTAAGCCCCCAAAGACTAGTGGTATTCTGTCACAATCCTCATCTGGATTAAGGGGAATAGATTCAGTCCAGCCATACTCAGATCAATCACCCTCTTGAGTGAGGTAAACAAACTGTAGGAAAGACAATTGCCCTGGAAACTTGCTGGTGCAAAAGAAAATCTTAGAAGCTGAGCACGCTGGCTTCAGGATGTGGCAAGCAGTAATTGAGTAATGTCAGATTTTATAACAATGGCAAAGAAATACTTTCATATTCAGTTTGGTCTAGTGGTTAAGGCACCAGGTTAGAAAGCAGGAGACCATGAATTCTAGTCCTGCCTTATCCATGAAAGCTGGCTGGGTGACCTTGGGCCAGTCACTTTCTGTAAATAAAAAATAAAATATTATCTGATGAGCATTATATGTACTCTTTCTGAATCTTAAATATGGCATTTGAATTCATCCTCAGAGGCAGATTAAGGAGAAACATAGAGCTGTTTTCTATCAATTGGTGACTGCTGCTATTCATGCACTGTGACACTGGGGTGCGGGTTTACTGCAATTATCTGCATCATTTGTCTGGTCAAGTTCTTAATTGGAAAGGGATAAAGACTGTATTTCATTTTATTTCTGTACCAATTCAATGGTCCATTCAGTTGCAGAAAAATGAGCATGATTCCTCCCAATCCCAGATGACAGGTTACAGCTGTGTTGTTTTACATAGATAGTGCTCCAGTGTTACATATGAATTAATTTGGCCAGGGTGAAGAACTTTGTCCAATTTCCTTTCCTCGGAAAAAGGATCAATTACAAAATATCAGAAAATAAGATTTTTCAGTAGGTAGAAATGGGAAATGAGTTAGAAGAAGCTGATAGTTGCCATGAAGGCTATGAACTCCTGAGCCATTTCAGATCCTACCCCAGCTCAGGACATGAAGACTGTATTTCCCAGCATCAATCGTCTCTTGTGAAACATCCTTATTTGTTAAAGTTTTCAGTAGGATAAAGAAAACCTCCACTACCCATCCTCCCTCATTCCAGTAGATTTGTTAGGCCAACTTGATTTTATCACTAGGCGTTGCACAATCACCATGCTGGTTTGCCAATGAAAACTACCTGTTTATGTCTATAGTTTAAATTGTTATTTTAGAACCATATTTATGATGATACTATTTATTTGGGTGGATCAGGAATTGTTACAATAAATAAAGCAACTGATTTCATTTCAAAATTTGAAATTTCATTTCAAAACGTTTTAGAGAATTTAGTAAACTCCTGCATTAGGAAACAAATGAATCCCTGCAGGAAGAGGTTCCATGGAATTCTAAGGTCTTCTATATTGGTTATAACCTTGTACCTTCCTTTCCAGCTTCATATAATCCATTTGATAGTATAATAAGAGGAAGATAAAGCTTGGTTACTCATGTGTAATTGTTAATATAAATAATGTTCAGTTGAAAGAAAGAGTAATCACATTCTTTGTCCCTTCAGTGTTACCTCTGTTGTGGCTGCTCTCATTGTTTCAAATGAAATATACTTTCCTGTTCTGGTTATCAATCTTCTTATCTTTCTAGGAGACAATGGTCCTTGGGCTGAGAAGTGTGACTATGCAGGAAGTGTTGGTCCATGTACAGGGATGTGGCAAAGAAAAAAAGGTAATAGCACTTTTTAAAATTTCTCTTTAGCTTTTCTGAATAGAAAATTTGGGTTGCACTTTCTTTTTCAATCTGGTAGTTCCTCTTAACTTTTTTCGAAACAACCTTTCTTGGGCACATCACTGCATGTAGCTAGAGGACTATCCTGTAGTCAGTTTTGCATCCATGCATACAGTGTGTGGGAAACTCACCTGTGTGATGTTCACTCTTTCAAATATTGTAAAGAAATATTAGTTGCGTTCATAGTTTATGTGACATCAAAACAAATTATTGTTTACAGCCATTTATATTATTTATTCATGCTGTTATTTTTGAGTACATTTTGTTCCATCATGTACCCTAAATTTTAAGTTTACTTCAATGTTTACTGTTGGTGTTTACATTTTTATGCTATTTGTCAACACATTACAATGGTTTTTGTTTATAAACCATCAGGAGTCCTTAGTTATAAATACGATTGTTAGATGACAAGGACCTTAGTGCAGCAAACCAGGATGGATAGGACTGGATAGTAAGACAGTCTGTACATAGGCAGGTTGGCTGCAATATAAGTGGGATCCATTGTATTATAATACATAATATGCAATGACAAACTATTCCTATGACTAAGTAATCACCGACCATGAGAAGCAGTGTCAGCAGGACATCATGAATGGTGAACTGCAGTAGAGTGCAATTCTAAAAAATAGCACAGAAATCCATATGGGTCATCTTAAAAGTCCAGTCTCATCTCCCTAACTGTATGTAGCAAGAGTACAATCACTTCTAGCATAGGGCCAACAGAAATACCTCAGCTGGGTTGCGGCAACTCTATTGGCTGTGGCACTACAAGGAAGAAAGCAATGGCAAGCTATTTCTTACACAAAGCAAGAATCTTTATAGAAAGAAGCCCAACAAGAAAGAATGTCATGTTATCCACAGATGAGACTCCCCCAAAAATATCTGGAGGTAATTCTTTGGCTAGCAAAGAAGAGTACTTTAGCCTATGTATAACCATATACAGTATGATTTTATTTAATCATTAGATTACTTTTGTCAGAGGCACCAAGTTTGAAAAGAAGATCCTTTTATTTTTCATGGTTTTAAAATGCTTTCATTATGGAACTGCATACACTCCCATCAGAACTGGATTAGAGTCCTCTCTTTCAGCTCAGATAGAAAAGGAATAGGGACAGTTATTTATGCTTATGCCAACAGGAAGCTGCAATGTAAATGCAGATCTTTCCTGATTTTGTGTCTGTCTGTGTCTACGTATGCATGAAATGATACTCTTAAAGTCTTACTTCCCCAGTTATTCTTTGGGAATAGCAGCAGCTGCATTTTCCACATCTGTTTCCTGTCTGTTTCAAATATAGACTGGGAAAAAAAGGCTCTGACGGAATTCGCAGTCCCAGAGTTTCTTTATTTAAAAACTTTGCTGTAGTTTTAAAAGATCTTATCTGGGTATATGATATAACTTCATTCACATAAATTAATGTCTCAGATTGGCACCCATTAGCAATTGTTGAATTCTGAATTCCCAGAGCAATTTAGCTTCTTCATTCTCTATTATTTTCTATATTTTATGATCCCTTCAGTTTTTGCTTGCAGGCAAATGGTATTTCTTGTAGATTTTCCAGTGCACCATTGCTGTTACTTGATCATACCATTGTTTGTAGCCAGTCTGTGCAATTTTCTTGCAGAAGCTAACTAGGTGGTCTTCAGCTTCTTTGCAGAGTGCCATTTGCTGTCTGATGTTGTCTTCTCAATTCTAGCCTTGTATGCATTTGTTCTTAATGCTTGGTCTTGTGCAGCCAGAATTCGCCCTACTGTCTCTTTCTTCAATTTTCCTGCTCTTAGCCAATGCCAGATCTTGTTATTATCTGCTTTGCCTTCTATTTTTTAATGTACTGGGCATGTAATGCTTTACCTTGCCATGTCTCTTTTCTATTCTTCATTTGGTCTTTTTTATATGCCGATTTCATCTCTCTAGTACTCAGTAAGCCTTCCTGATATATTACCTGTAGTGCATCTTCTTCACTGTCCTTCAGGTATTCTTCCAGTCCTCTTTATCCTCTTCAACTGTCTAGTGTATTTGCAACATTCTACACCCACCTATTTTCCTTGGTAGGTAGAGTCTATCAACATCATTGTATGGATGAAGGGCATGATTCACTGTCAGTATTTTTCTGGTCTTCTTATCCAGGGCTGTTAGTTCTGCTTGAGTAGTCCACTACTCTAGCTGTGTAATCTAATGACTGGATGAGCCCAGGTATTAATTGCCTTGATGGTACTTCCTCCACTGAATTTGGACTTTAAGATCTTCTTTATTCTTGTGATGTGTACACTTCTGACTTTTTTTACTTCAAAGTGCTTGTCAGCTTGAAGGATGCCCAGGTATTGGTAATGATCGTCTTCATCCAGACTCTTGATGTTATTTCCATAGGGCATCTTTATTCCTTTGGTTTTCACCATTTTTCTCCTTTTGATTGTGAGGGTAGCACATTTGCCCAATCCAAACACCATTATAATGTCTTGGCTGTATATATGGACAGTGTTGATCAGTGATTCTATTTCAGATGGTTTTTCCATACAACTTCAGATCATCATGCAAAGGAGATGGGAGAGCCTGTCAGATGTTTTTAATATTTGATAGTCATGGCCTCACTTTTTAGTATGGTTGACAGAGGAATCAGTGTGCAATGACAAATAGGAGTGGTGATAGTGAGTCTCCTTGAAAGATTCCTTTCTTGGTGTTAACCTCTCCCAGTCTCTCACCATAGATCAGCAACCGTGTCTTCCACTGTGCCATCAATTTTTGCACAAAGCTTCTGATGTTTCTATTGACATCTGTTATTTCTAGGCACTTAATTATCCAATCATGTGGCAGGGAGTCAAATGCCTTCTTGTAATCAATTCATGCGACATTCAAGTTGGTCTTACTTCTCTTGAAGTTTTCCAGAATCGTCTTGTCAATTTGGAGCTGATCTTTTGTTCCTCTGCTGTTTGGGTGGATTCCTTACTGCTCATGTGGAAAGAGCTTGTTTTCAACTAGATGCTGTTGGACCACATCACCTACTACACAAGTTAGCAATTTGAAATTTGTTTGTAAGCAGGTAATTGACCTGTAGTTGCCTGGTGTTGTCCTTTTGCTGGATCTTTCACTATCAGGTAGGTTTTTCCAGATGTTAGAACTCTTCAATTTCACCTCCTTACAGTATCTTGTTAAATTGCTTGGCAGTCAGTGGGTATAATACCAGTTAGATGTTTCAGTCAAAAAACAAAGTCTTCATACAGTTCCTCTTCACCTGGTGTTGACCAGTTTTTGATCTTCTTTACCCTTTTCTCCATCATTTCTGCTGTTATTATTTATTTCATTTCAGCTTCTTTTCTATTCTTATCCCTCTCCTTTAGCCAAGCTGCGTTCTTGTTATATTTTTTTGGATTGTCCCATAGATGTGCCCAGAAGTGCACTGTTTCATCTTTGTCAGGTATTCACTGGTTCATTGCGTTCTCTCCATTGATGGATTGGTAGAAATGTTTCTGATTTGCCTGAAATTAGAGATTCTGCCTATACTATGCAATTTGAACTTTATATCTGCTGATCTTCTTGGTACTGCTGTTATCTACTACTTTATTATTTCCAGTGCTTCCTTAATTTTCCTTATTTCTAGGTGATATTTCTTGATCAGGTATTCCTTGGTCTTCTTGTTCTTCAGCTTTTTTTCTTTCATCTGTTCTAGCTTGCTTGCATCTGATCTTAGCTTGCTGATCTTATTTTAAAGACTGATCTTCATTTGATGATGTACTGTTTGCTTTTTTCCCTTCTTTATTGATTTTTAATCCCAGGTATTCACTTAGAACTGCAGCCATGCTGTACTTAGTTGGTTTGTTTCTTGCAGTGAGCTGGTGCTTATTTTTTATATTACAGTATTGGCATCTTTTAACATTGGCTAGTTATTTCTTATTCTGTTGCTTTTGTGCAGTTCAATATGCTCAGTTATTCTTTGTTTTAATTCCTCTTCTTTTTAGTTAGAAGGATTTGTTCTTCCTGAAGAGAAGTTTGAGGAGAAGGTGCCTGGTTTGAGAATGAAAATGATTCAGTATCTATGCTGGTTCCCTCTACTGCTGCCTCCCTGGTTTACTTCTTACAGAGCTTTGTAGTTCTTTTAACTCTACTTTTGTGAATACTTTATTTCTTATTATAAATTGACATAGATCTGCTAGCCTCTGTTCTGTTATTTCTGTTCCTGGATGTTTTTCTTTCCAGAACTGGTACATTCTTTTCAGATATCTTCTTGTTGGACTTGATTTATAATAACAGATCATTATTTCTTTATTTTCAATATTTGTATATCTGCAAAGCATCAACACCTTTTCTTCCAATGGTTCTGTAGCTGCTGTTCCTGGTTGCTCAGCCAAACAGTCCTGAGTCTTGAGGCCCATTTTTCACCAGACATCTGGGAACTCCAATTCTTAGTGTGATCCTTGTTGACCCAGGTAACGACTGAGCCAGTATGGGTTTCTGTAAATTACATCTTACCATATTTTTAAATTCCTGTCAACCTAGAAGTTCAAAAGCATATAAAAATGTAAGTAGATAAATAGATACTACCTTTAGTGGGAAAGGTAACACTGTTCTGTGTGCCTCCGTGTATAATCATACTGGCCACATGACCACGGAAGCATCTTCGGAACACTCTGGCTGCCTCAGCCTTGAAGTGGAGATCAGCACAGCCCCCAGGGTTAGCCACAACTGGCAGAGAAACCTTTACCTTTTTTTACTACATTTTTTATGGGAGAGACACTCATTGTCTGACTCCTCTGATGACACCTGTCCAATTTGGTTGAACCTCTGACATAGCTCTCATTTCCTTCAGAGCACACAAGCCTCACAACAACATCAATTATTATTATTATTGGTGTTTGTAATAGACCAATGTGTGAGAGAATGATTAATACCATCTGTGAATAAAAATGGAATAGTGGTCAGGCCAATTTGCTAGTCTTAGTTGTCTTTCTATAAGCTTTTTGATTGGAAGCAATTTTTAAATTACTGAAAAAAAATTCCTGAATCAAATTTACAGTCAATTACAATGTTGAATAAAATGCAATATTCAAAATATAGCAGGTAAACCAGAGCACCAGAATGGCGCAAAGGGTTTTAAATGCAGCTAAAATATAGCTCCAAAATAATGTCAGCATAAGTGCTACATTAGTCTCCTTGAGAAGAAAATTCCAAGTGCAAGGCAGTATCAGTTGAGAAGAAAGGGAGGGAGGGAGAAGAAAAGGAGGAAGGAAGGAAGGAACGAATGAACTTTTTCACCACCACCTTAGTTCAGGAGTTACCACTTTTTTTTGGTGGAGGCATCCTAAAGTGAATCTCATTTATTTATTTAGAAAATGCATATAACTACCTACCTTAAGTATATAGTCTGGGCAGCAAATAATTTAGACAAAGGTACTATAAAACTGTACAAATAATACAATTCAAGAGGAAAAAACAATTATCTTTTCAATAATTAAGTGAACTGGCTGGAGGAACCAACTAACGAACTAGGACCTGGGTCCCAAGGTGTCTATGACTTTCATCCTGATCACTTTTGTGTGAATTTGGAATTGAATCAGGGTCGACAGAATTCTCTTTAAGATAAATGAGTTAAAGTTCCAGCAGTCTTGTCCCATATAACTGGGCCAATTCATTTTCCATTGTAAAGTAACGTTTGCCCTCTATTTCAGTTCTTAAACTGTTACCTTACCTAAAAATACGAGCTATTTTTATGCTTTCTTTTGCACACAAGAACCTAGAAAGAAATTAATCTCATTTTTCATAGGAAGTAAGACATTAATTAAGAAGAACTAAAAATATCTTCTTGAGAAAAAAATTCAGCATTTATATCTTGTGGAGACAGAGTCTTACATATATATCTGAGATAATCTATAGCTTCTCAGAGAATCTTGAGAAGTGTTTAGAAAAATAGTGGCCTCTGAAATTTGTCCAGCAAGATCTTCTCTCCTGCTAATTTTCCATTTTTGGTTTTCCAGTTTTCCCCTGTTTCTTTTAACGGAATGTTCTGTTTCTGTCATCTCTCAGATTTTCCCTGGAATCTTTTGTAATTTGATGCAGTACATGACTTGAATAGCCTCTGTTGAACTAAATGCCAGTATATGAATTAGGCTGGAGATGTGTTCTTCCTCAAAGAATTGACCCAGAAAATATCTCTTATTATAGCTCATACACATTTGATATTCTCTGCGCTTCAGGATAATGCCCGAGGGAAAGATAGGTTGGTCTGTCAATTGGCCACCATAATTTGGATTCATGGCATTTGGGGGAAAACAATGATTTGACTGAGTGTGTTTCCTT
The DNA here is from genome assembly GCA_032468055.1 of Acrochordus granulatus. Taxonomy (NCBI): domain Eukaryota; kingdom Metazoa; phylum Chordata; class Lepidosauria; order Squamata; family Acrochordidae; genus Acrochordus; species Acrochordus granulatus. The sequence continues at coordinate 629,219 of JANHZU010000713.1, forward strand.
TAGTCTGCTTTCAGTTCAGAATCTTTAGATTAAACAAATACACCTAGAGCTTTGTCACAAGCATGCCTGTTGTTATTCTTAGCTGGTGCTTCTAGTTCCCATAAAATCTGGCTTTGTTAAGAGGGAAATTAAGCAGTTTCATGATGGGCATCTGACAAAGATCAGATTGGGTGAAGTAGGTCTTTTTTCTCAAAGGAAAAGAACATTTATACTGAAGGGAAATTCTGCCAGGAGTCAAACATTTTAAATTGCACAGATAGCTTCACATGAACAATTTGCTCACTTGTACACTAAGGACACAAAAAATAATAATTTTACAATAAAGTTTCCTTCAAGTTGAGTTCAGTTACTGGTATGGTTTTGGATATGTTCATGTATGTACAGTATCTTGGCAATAATACAGAACAACAGCAAATTGGGCAGTGAATAAATTTAATTAATTAATAAATAAAAATTATCATTGGCTCCTTCTGTTTTTTTACTGTCCCTTACCAAGGATAATGTTGGTAGTTTGCAGGATGACCTTATCCAGCTTAACTTCTGATGCTGCGACAGATTGAAGCCATTTTACAATAGAAAAGTACAGTACTATGCAAGTTGATGTAGCCTAGTAAATGATGATGGTGTAGACACCGTCATTGAAAAGAACCATGTTTCGTTTATTGAAAAGAACCATGTTTCGTTTATTAATGACTAAATTCTTAGTCACACTAAGAGACTATAATATTGAAGACAAAAAATTGGAAAAGATTACAAAATAACCGAGATCTGCAACCAAAGATCACAAATATTGGAAAAAGTCGTATTGGGACAGTAAGTGCAATATCATGAGGATTTAGAAAGAAATTGGATTGCTGAATTTGAAATAATTTACAACCACTCAGTTACTAATAACAGCATGGTTGGTTACTTCATGCATTATTAGATGTTACATTTACAGTTTCCAAGCCCTTCAGCAGGGCTCAAATCATGAAAACCAATCAACACCAGTTATGATATGTGATAAATAGAAATGGCAAAAGTAAGGTAAAGACTCATTCAAATTAAGTTTTACTTCCAGTGGTTGGTTTGAATAATACTTGGGTATTTCTAATCAGCTTTCTTGGCAATAGTTGGAAGTGATTTGCCATTGCCTTTTTCCAAGTCTAACCTTCACCCTGGAATTTTCTGGTAGTTTTCCATCCAAATATTAAACAAATTCAGTGCTGATTTGTAGCTCAGTTCAGATGCCTCCATCTTAATTGGGAGATAGCAATCTCTGTAGGAATAACAACAACAACATGATTGGTATTGTTTGCTATTCCAGAAGCCAGATTAATCCTCTCAAGATGATTCCTGGTATACCACTAAACTTCCATTTAAATTTTAGGATTTTACTTATCATTCCCCATCTCCCCACTCCCACCCTCTTCAATAACCCTCTGTACATGGGCTCTGTGGAGGAGGACAAAGCCTGTGAGATGGCTTTGTATGTACATGCACATAGGAACATGACTTCAATTATGATACATGCCACTACTTGCAAGTTTTATGCTCCTTCCCCCACCTCTGAGACTTGCAGCTATTTGTACTGCATAAAACAACATTAAATCATCTAATTCAGGAAATTTAGAACAGATAGGATGAATCACACATAGTTCTTCTTTCGAGTATCTCATTGCTTGTTCCCTCACTCATAATATCTGCTGCTAACTTGGGTTTATTGCTGCCTGCTACTACTCTATTAAGCATAAGCATTGGAGCAAGATCTGTTTGAGAATAACTGATTAAAAACATCTAGATTAGACCTCTCAATTGCTAAAAGAATGGCCTGACTTCATTGGACCGCAATGCATCTGAATGTCAGAAGTAAGGTTGCAGCTGCCAACTTATCAGCTGTCTGCTGGCGCTACACTTTTAATCTGCTTCATGCTGTGAAAAATGATTACAAATTTTTATATATCAGGATGTTTGGAAAGATGTAAGATCTGGCCAAATTGCTTTTTGCTTGGTTGGACAATCATAGACGAAGTGAACTGAACATTTTAGGGGAAATGAAGGATGCCAGTTGAGCAGATGATAGCCAAAGACCCTTCAGAGTGAACTGGATTTAGTGTGGCCTGGTTTGAAACAGCCTCCTATGTTTCTGTGTGAAGAGGCAAAGGGGAAACTGCCTACAGTGCCATCAGGAGGGATCATTTTTGAACAAAGCAGCTGTGCTAGGTGTATCATTATATAAATGTTTTTGTAATCTGATGTAATGGTTCCATGCAATGAACGTTTCTAATTCCTGTTACATAAATGGAATATAGGCACACCCAGCTCCATCCCATCTTGACATCTGGACATGGAAGCAAAGGTGAATTGTCTTGAATTTTGTGGGAAGTATTGATTTTTATTCACGTAGATTTGCAGACCCAATTCTTTCAAATCTTAAACATTGAAAACATTTGTATGTGTTGATATCCTATCAAGTTGTTTTTGTTATTTGGCAGGGGACCCTCATGGATTTGCCTTGTTCTTTGTATCTTTTCAAAATACATATTGATGCATTTGTCTTTTTCTCCCTAATTTAGCAGCATCTTTCAAAACAGGCACTTTACTTCTTTCTCTTGACTTCAATTCTAGCTGTTGCCTCAGTGAATACCCATGTCTAACATTATTCTGGAGCTATACTGATTTATTTAAATGTAAATAAATCCACTGATTGGTAAAATTGAGTTTGTATGGCTGTCTTTTACAGAGTTTTTGGTGCAGCATCATGGGCCTACTGTGCTTTCTCAAGAGTTCCCAAGGGAAGAGCATTTAAAGTAGATGAATGGGGCAGAGATTGATTTAGCCAATGTAAAACTTTCACCCGTGTGTAGCTTAATGTATACAATCTTCAGAAGCCACTTGTTAAGAAAGCCAAAAATATCTCAGACGCTGAAGAGACCTTGGGGTCTTTCCTGTCCTGAAGAAAATGAGGCATTACTGAGAGATTACACTGATGTTTATTCTGTGTGTGCAACTCTTTTCCTCTTGATTTGGTATATCATCACATTTCTTAATAGATTCCTGGTCTTTTCCTTCCTGATGACAATTCATCTTCTTGGCTCAAAAAGATTACTTTCTTTTGCAATCCTGCTTCATACGTTATCTTTTAATTGATTGAAGGCTGACAAGCCTCTGAAAATATATGTTTTTTTAAAAAATATTACAGGTGGTAGCTCAGCGAAGCAAACAACCTGGGAAGGGGGACACCGTGTTCCCACAGTAGCATATTGGCCAGGGAAGATCCCAGCAAATGTGACAAGTCCTTTGATGTTGAGGTAGGAGAAGAAAATGCTTTATGTTATGGTTTGTTTATGTAAGGCTCTTTTTTGAACCATCTGGGATTTTTTTATATTTATAGGTGACTGACTCTCACACCATAGCAAGCCAAACTAATAGAACAGCTGAGAACATGTATTTCTGAACATGGAAGAATTTGTCATCTCAAATGATAAAAATGGTCAGAAATAAAAGATATTGACCAGTAATTGTGCAACCTATTGCTTTCCTTAACCCCTCCTTCAGGTTGTGATGAGCATTTGAAAATAAGGCTCTAGAAATAATGGTTTTTGAACAGTCATGAGTGAATGGGTTCAAAGAGGTCAGTTGCTGATTTTTAATTGTTTGTCAGAGATGATTGTTCTCCTAAATAAAACTGAGTCTGAAAGGGATCAAAAGTTTACTTTTGAGATGTTTGCCCAAAAACAATTTTCAAAATATTTTTCTTCTTAGGATTATAGTAAACATCTGTTCCACTTCTGGAATTGCTTTGGCATCCTTAGTATGGAATAACTAGTTTACTAAAAGGACTCCCTTGGAGGGGTAAATTATACTGCTAATGTATATTATAATTCCCAAATTATATTTCTGTAAATTAATCTTCATATTGCCTTGGTCGGGAGTGTTAGTTATGTATGAGATGAAAGTTACCCTTTCAAATATTCCTGGTACTAATTTATTAATACAAAGATTACATGCTTTTTCATGAGCAAGATATAAATATTAAATTGGGCCTATCTTGATGTTATGATTACAAGGATCTTTAGCAACATTCAAACATAACTTTATAAACTATATCTTAGTGAGATGGAATATGCCTGGTCTCAATTGGCTTAAATAATTTCATTTATTTATTAAATTTGTATGCCGCCAAAATCCGAAGACTCTCGGAGGCTAACAACAATGAAACAATACATTAAAAACACTTAAAATAAACCCATTAAAACCAACCCATTAAAACAAAATAAAAAAAACCCGGCAGACTAGTGAGGTGGGGTCTGTCTCACATGACAGAGAGGAGCTTGGAAGCTTTTGATTTTAAATAACCACTATTGGTTGCACTTATGTTATTAATTTTAACAAAGACTAAATAAGCCAGTTTTGGAAACTATAGTTTAAAATTGGTAGTAAGGCTTCCTCACAGCCCCACTGCACAATGAGTAAGTGCATGAAGGAAAACTGAGGCTCTTTATCATTTCATTCAGCTTTATTTATTTATTTACTTTGTTTATTTTATTTGTTTATTCACCTTTATTATTTGTACAAATAACTCAAGACAGTGAACATGTTTCACAGGCCTTCTTCCTCCTATTTTCCTGACGACAACCCTGTGAGATGAGTTGGACTAAGAGAGAGTGACTGCCCAAAGTCATCCAGCCGTCTTTCATAGTTTTATGGTTAATTAGTTTATTAGTTTGTAGTTTAGTAAATGCAGCTTATGTACAGAAGACCAGAGTATAAAACCAGAGGATCATCAATAAAATCAACGAAACTGAATTCAGTAAAACCATTGAAAACTGAAGGCGTTGCTATAAAACAAAGTCATCACACATTGAAACTAAAGATTAAATGTAAAATGTAAAACATTTTACCAATGCGACAAATTCAACAGGTAGTATTTCATGAATACTATCATTCTGCTAAATATGGGCGTACCACAGTTTTTGAATTACGCTGCTTAAAAAGGTAATGTCATTATTGGTTCTGGGTCCTATCTTTGTCCTCATATACTCTCTGGGTATGTCCCTATGAATATTTTCAGTGACCTATTGTAACTTGCGCTAGAAAGAAGATAAAGGAGATATCCAGGGGTCCTGCCTTGTTATTATTCAAATATCCAGTATGCATAATTCACACATCCATGATAAGTTATGCTTTTTGTTTTTTTTTCTTTGAGTTCAGGACAATTATTTTTATTTAATATTTCAATCCTGTGAACTGGCAAAGGGGAATTTGCCCAAGTTGAGTTTTGTACCTATGCAGGGATTTAAACTGGAGTATTTTAATGATGACACATAGTATCCCTGAGGACAATTGCATTGATTTGTTTTTGCTCTCTACGATTAAAACAGAGGGTTACAATGTTATATGTTTCTACCAGGTGTTTGTTAATATATGTAATCCTTGTTTGGTTACCATAATTGGGACCAACAGTTCAGTAATTAAGTGAAGTGGTTGCTAAATCAAACTATGTTTAC
>JANHZU010000714.1:16876-28861 GCA_032468055.1 Acrochordus granulatus
TCTGCTGATTACTCCCAGCATTTTACTTTTAAATTACATCTTTTCCTTGCTTTTAAATTTCCCACAGTGACAAAAAAATAGGATTTCAGTGCGTTAGATTTCTACCCAAAACAGTCCTTAAGAGTATCACACTTTTGTGCAACTCCTTAAACTAAACATATATTTGTCTAGGACCACATGGCAGGAAGGCAAACAGTCAACTACATTATCCTGAGAAAAGGTATGTGTGGGGGAAACTATGACTGAACCATGTGTGAAGAGGGGAATCAGTCTAGAGTCATTATGTATGAACAAATGAAAGAGGGATAATCTCCTTAAGGACCATTAGTTATCTGCCAAGGTCAGAGGTTTTGGCACTTAGAAGGAGACATTCTTGTAACCTTGAGACAGCCATTAAAACAGTAGAAAAGAATTTACTTTTGTTTGACTCATTCTGTTCAAATTCAACAGCATGTCTACTTTAAACAGTTACATAGAGGCACTATCTTTGTGACTTTCATGCTCTGAGTCCCCTTGTACCTTCACATCCAAAATGCGGGATATCCATGCCAAAAATATGTGTGTGTATGTATGCATATGCCATAAGACTTTATCTGATATGATTTGGTAATCATTGGTCTGTTTTGGTGTTCATGCCTGTCTTCAAAATCTCCTGGCAGCATCTAGTGATCAGATTTTGTTGATTCAAATGTTGTTTAATTTAGAAAACAATTATTTATATATTTATTTAGCTTCATTCTATCTGTTTCTTCTTCTACCCATATGTGAGGATTCAATGCTGCACAAGCTTAAATGCAGCTCTGATCCTCAAAATAGTTGTTTATCCTTGCATCATAAGAAGGATAGGCACTCTGTAGTATAAGCTGTAAAATGAGAAGAACACAATTAAAAATGCTTATCTCATCAGGAAGCAGAAGAGATAAAAACCACAGAAAGCTACATATACTGTAAGTGCAGCCCTTCACATTTCACATGCCCAGTGGGGCCTTTAATCCTAAAATAATAATAGTGGTCTTTATTATCAGAAAGCCACCCATCTTCACTCCCTATGTAAATGTATATGAATAAATTCCTACTCTTACTTTCACCATCAATTTGTCCAACTAGCCTCTCACCTACTTTAAATAATCTATGACCTGAAGCAATTTCCTCTCTTTCAGGGTGGCCAAATCATGCTGACATTTTGTCAAAATGACCAACAAGCCTCAATTATGCAAACTCCATGCAATGCACATTTCATCGTTTCATTTGCTCCATATTGTTCCCTTGTGAAAGTCTATGCTCCCTCCATTCACAATATTATCGTGAAATTAGCAGAATTTTATTATAGTAGCATAAAACATACATATCTCCTGGGAGAGTGGGGAGAGGCGGAATCCCAGATGTGACCATTTCTGATGACTCCCATCTTACTTTGAGAAATATTTACTGAGTTGTTTTACTTAATAACTATTTCTTATGTACCTAATATAAAGCCTTTTGGAATTAAAAGAAACACAAAAATGCTGTTATGGATCAAATGGAACCAACTGCATTACATCTGAGTAAACAAATGAGCTTTGAGCAGATGGAAAAGAAATTAAGAAGCTAACCAAAGCCATCTCTCAAAGCACATGTTTCTTAAGATATAGGTAAAAGTAAAGGTTTCCCCTGCCAGTCATGGACAACTATAGGGGGCAGCACTCAACTTCATTTCATCGCTGAAGAGCCAGCATTGCCCAAAGACATTTCCAAGATCATGTGGCTGGCATGACTATATGCCGAGATACAACAAATGCTGTTATCTTTCCCACCAAAGGTACCTATTTATCTACTTGCACTTTTACATGCTTCCAAACTGCTAGGTTGGCAGGAGCTGGACAGACAATAGGAGCTCACCCTGTTATGCAGAGGCTCTTGGGTCTCGAACCTGAGCTGCTGACAAGCCCAAAATCTTAAACGCTTGCACCACCTCATGCCTATATTCTTAAGATATGCTTGGGTTTAAATTCAATTTAGACATGCTCAGTTTTAAGTTTTGCAAATAAGGACTATTTGGAATTTAATATTTCAAGCACTTAAAAGAAAAAAAAATCTTTCCATATTAATAGAAATTAAAATGTTCACTCAACAAACAAATAAAACTATATAACCCCATTTCCAAAAATGGAGAGCAGACTATAAACAGATAAATCATAACATTTCAGAGAAAATGTCCCCTATCCTTCCCTGGGGATAAACATAATTTCCCAAATGAAATTAGATTCCATTTTGACTTGGAGCAAGTGGAGACTGGATTTAACCATTAAAATTTGATTTGATTTAAAGCTTCTGGAGTTCCATCATCTCTTGATGAAGTATTTTCCCTCTATATTGCTGCTCTTCCCTTACAAGTTTTTAATGCAGTAGTCTGCTCGTAGGATAAAGTTAAGACTTTACTACATTGCACTGGCCAATTGTATATCATATATTTGCATTACTGTGAATTAGACGAAATGCTACATGTGTATTTATATTTCCTTTTCCTAAAGGAAAACAATCCTGACTGTTCATTGGAAGGACAGATACTGAAGCTGAAGCTCAAATACTTTTGTCACATAATGAGAAGAGAGGACTCATTATGAAGAATGTTATGCTGGGAAACATTGAAGGCAAAAGGAGAAGGGGACAGAAGAAGATGAGATGGTTAGCATTGTAGATGTGATGGGCATGGATTTGTGCAGACCCTGAGAGACAGTGCAGGACAAGGAGGCTTGGCATGCTGTAATCCATGGGGTTGCGAAGAGTCCTATATGACTGAGTGACTGAACAACAATTTATAATGTATTACTTGAAAGCTGAAAAGCTAAATTGTATCAAATGCTAGCTAGCATACATTTCTCCACTGCCATATATCAAGCAGCTAGCACCAAAAATTGTACGCATGAAGAACTGGTAGATACTCTAAACTAACAAATGCTACAACTTAAGCGCTCATTTTACAGAATGGGATTTTGAAATTTTACTGAACCCAGTTCAAAACAATTCATGTTCAACTCCATCCTCCATAAAAATGTTGGTTTTCTGTTTGAAAAAAAGTCATAGAAAAAACTTGTGTGATTATTTATCTCTTCTTGGTCAAACATAATAGTTAATTATGATTCTAAACTACATCAGATTATTTTACATCAATTATTTTACATCTATTAATGCCCAAGATGATATTAAAATTACAATAAATGATATATAAAAAGTGTTTTCTTCATGACTTTATTGAAATTAGGACATCGATCCACTTGGAAATTTTCACTAGTAACAAAATAATGGTTATTATTTCCAATTTTAAAGTGTACAACTTTGCATTCCATTTTGACTAGTGCTTAAGTGAGGATTACTGGAAATATCCATTCTATAGCATTCTCCAAAGTTATAACAGTGCTCTTGTGTTTCCACAGCTTGATGTAGGAAGCACTGGTAATCAGAGCAGAAGATACTATTGAAAAAATATATATGGAAAACTCTAGATGACTTCTAAGGGAGTGTATCAGTGCATGAAATTAAGTGAGAAAACTACATTTAGAACTGTTTTCACTTGAGATACTTCTCATGTGACCTTTTTCTTCTTTCAGTGATTCAGATTCAAAAACCTTAACTTTATATTAATGTTGCTATGAGCAAACAGTATAGTCCAATTATTTTATTACTTTCCCTATCAGTTTTTCATTAACCCTAATCAAATCCATTGGATTCTGACTTGTTGAAATGGTATGTCAAATAAAAACTGGGAGGCTGTCTCAATCCTAATCAACTGGGTAAATTAATCTTAACCTATATTTTCCAATCAAGTGAAAGAAGTGTTAACAGGAGAAGGCATATCTTAAAATATTAAGCTGTAGAATAATTTCAATAAAAATATCAGAATCTTTAAATCCAACTCTTGATCACAGAATCTCTAAATCCAACTCTTGTTATTGTATGTTTGTCACACAGCCAGATGTTTGGACTGAATTTGGCAGAGGCAGATGCTGTTCTTTGAAATTGTTAAAGGTATTGTCTCAGGATATAGGCTGTTCCAAGGAATGCTGCTTTTTGCAATTGACTGATGTCAACAGCAAAGGTGCCCATGAGGTGCTCCAGAAGTTTTGGGATTGCACCTAAGGCCCCTATTACAAAGAGGAAACCTTTGCTTTCCTCTGCCACAATTGTTCTATTTTTATTTCTGGGTCATTGCATTTTGTTTTTTTTTTCTCCAGCTCTTTCTCTTCTATTCTGCTGTCTCCAGGTACTGCCATTCCACTATCCAAACTTTTTTGTCTTTCTCATTGACAATTGTTAAGTCTGGAATGTTATGTGGCAGGTGCCTGTCTGTTTGAATTCTGAAGTCCTAGAGCAATTTAGCTTCTTCATTTTCTATTACTTTCTCTATTTTATGATCCTACTAGTTCTTGTTTGCAGGCAAATTATATTTCTGGGAAATATTTCAGTGCACCATTGTTGCTACTTTATCATGCCATTGTTTGTAGCAGCTAATTAGATGGTCCATGTTTCTTCAGCTTCTTTGCAGAAGAAACATTTGCTGTCTGTTGTTGTCTTCTCAATTCTAGCCTTGTATGCATTTATACTTAATGCTTGGTCTTGTGCAGCCAGAATTCGTCCTTCTGTCTCTTCCTTCAATATTTCAGCTCTTATCCTTTGCCATGTCTTGTTATTATCTTCTGCTTTGCCTTCTTTTTATGTATGCACACACACACACATATGCATGCATACATACATACACTGGCCATATAAAGCTTTGCCTTTCCATGTCTCTTTTCTATTATGTTAAGTTCAACAACAGCAGATTCTCCAACCATCATGGCAGATAATTCTGGGATCAACAAACAGCACTTCTTCTCTTTCAATTTTAAATGGGAATGGGTATTATTATTTCTTTGCATTTTATATATACATATTATTACAGCACTGTAAACATATAATATTAGCACTGTTGCATCCTGAACGTCATATAGGATCTGTGGCTTTTATTATTGTATAATGTTTGATCTCACACTTTGTGATGGTTGGCAAGTGTACAATCTCTAGAAATATACTGTTTACAACAACATTAATTAAAGTGTTTCAAGCTTGGAATACTTCAGTCAAGTTATTGTAATTTTAACAAAGTTAGAATACCTATAGGGAAATCAGGACAGTCTGTTTCACACTTGAATTATTTTGAATTTGAAGCAGTTTTCACACCTTTAATAATGCTGATATCTGAAGTACTGTACTAGCAAATTTTGGAGAATGAACCAACAATTATTATCCATGTCTTAAAATTTAAATGTGTATTAGTGATACTGTTTATTTCACTGCATCTGATGCCAGCAATTTTCTGTACAGGGCATATATTTTATTGTATAAATATTGTTTGGTCAATATATTACACTTATAGTTGGAAATTATAACCATACAAACATGCAGTCTTTTTTTCTAGATAAAATTCTTCTTTAGCAAATCATATGTTACAAATAGCAACTGGGAAGGTAAAAGGATGTTGATTGCAATATTTCCCCATCCTGAAAAGACCATACCTATGGTAACCTTGTAATCTGTTGACAGATTGTTTGGATGTTGCAGCCCGTATACTGCAGACCCTATACTTCAACCCACATAATGGTAAACCCAAAAACTAAGAATGACACATGGTGATTTTTCCAAGCTGAGTTCTTTATTGTTTCCACATCTATAGACAGAATCTTGCCAAACTCTACTATCTGCATCTATCATATACTGTAAGAACTATTAGGGAGGGGCTGTCTTTACTCTCTTAATCTCACACCAAATATCTGGACTGAGTTGTCTCTTACTCCTCTGGCATGTACCCCCTTCCTCCTGGGAATCTAGCCTATTACATTCCATCATATAGGAGCATTGGCCAGGCTGCCTGGGGGAAAATAGCCACAGATCTGGAGGATACCATACCAAGAAAAGTCATATAGACAGTGGGAGAGATCTCTATGCTAGCCATAGGTTCTGTGTTGCTTGAGAGCAAAACCAAGTGAATGTTGCTGTTTATTATCATTTACTCTTATTTGTACTTTGTTGATGCAGAAGCATCATGGAAGGTGGCAAGCTAGCTTCAAAGTTCTTGGGTAGACTGCATGGTATGCATTTTCTCATCATATTATCCACTTAAAATCAGCTGTTCAAAATTAAATCCACAAGATAGCATTATCCAGTGCAATGAAATGCATCATATTTGACACTGGAGATAATATGAATTGGATGGTTGTCTCTCCATCCACTCAGTAAGGAGCTTTTCCTAACATATTGAAAGAGAAGGATTTGGCTAATGACATTCTGCCTTGCCATTGATCTGCTTTCACTGCAGATATTTGAGAACAGCTGGAGGATTCAGCAGCTTCTGCCATCCACCAAAGTTGTCTCTCAAAATGTGCTACTGATTTATAATTGCTAATGTGCGCAAAATAATGTATTAAAATGTTTAAATAATGGAAATTGATTCAGTATTTATCCTGGCTATGCCATATTTGAGAACGTAACTGTCATTCCTCAGAATTTCTCTTTTCCCAAATGTTGCAATCCCTTGATGTAAATAAAGGGCAAGTCCTGTCTATCTCCTTTTCCTAAAACTTTTAAAATCAAGGGCAATGGATGAAGAATTACACATCACCCCAGAAAGTCATGCTAAGCTAGAACAAGACTCTTTTCATTTGTTATTTCATTCTGGAGAAATCCAAAATGATCCATTTGCTCAAGACACCATGCCAAACCACTTGGGCTGTGCTATTCTGACTTAGGCAAGAGAAACTGAATATTTTTGTTTTTTCTGGAATCCTTCATGCCCGAATAGGTGAGTTTCTACAATGTTTTATATTTCCAGCTAAATGTGTTATTATAACACCCATATAATCATGTAAACAAAAGTACTTTGTTTACTACTGTGTTTCTTTTAAGAGCTGATCTATAAGTGTTATCCTAAGCAATAGCATATAGGTAGATTTTCATTCCTTGAAATCTTTTACCCACAGGGGACTTCATCTTGCAGCCAAAGTACACATGTAAAATGGATGGAGGAAGATGAAAAGGAAGATTTCATTCCATAGAAAAGGAATGAAAGAGCCACTAACAACATTATAAATATATGACATATCATAAGAGCCTCGATGCAGAAAACAAATTCCCAACAGTGGCTTAACAATAGTAAACATAGTTGCCATTAAAGAGAATAGGGACTGTTAGAAAGGAAACAGGTCTAACACTGGGTTAGAAAAAAATAGTTATATATATATATTGGGAAGACACAGTGGAACCTTGGATTGTGAGTACCGCAGTTAACGAGTGTTCCACAAGACGAGCAAAATTTTTTAATAAAATTTAATTTGGTTAACAAGTGAAAACTTGCAAGAAAAGCATCACACAATGACCTTGAGCAGGAAACTTCACGGAACTACATGAGTGTTCTGTTTACGCTACTGCGTGCATTTGATGCTATAATTGTGTGTATTTATGTGTATCGTGACCATGTGTATGTACATGAAGCCCCATGAAGAAGAAGTGCAAAAAGGAAGGTGGTAAAGAAGAAGGAGATGATTATGATAGACCTTAAGAAGGAAATCATTGAGAGGCATAAACAAAGTGTGCACGTGGCTGACCTTGCAAGAATGTGCAGCAAGTTGACATCAATGATTTGCACCATTTTGAAAATAAAAAAGAAGAAATAAAGGGGCTAGATCCAGTGAAAGGAGTCATGAGAATAACAAAGCAATGGCCACGTGTTCTGGAAGACATAGAAAAGTTGCTTCTCATGTGGCTCAACAAGAAGCAATTAGCAGGTGATGCCATGACCAAAAACATGATCTGCGAGAAGGCAAGGTTATTGTACGTCGATCTTATAACAAGTTGCCAGGTACATTGATTGAAGAAGAAGCAGATTTCAAGGTGAGCCAGGGATGGTTCCATAATTTTAAGAAGAGAAGTGGCATCCATAGTGTTCTGAGGCACAGAGAGGCAGCGAACTCGGATGCTAAGGCAGTGGAGGCATTTGCTGCAGAGTTCAGAAATTCTGTGACTTCCAAGGGGTACCTGCCAGAGAACGTTTTTAACTGCGATGAGATGATTCTCTTCTGGAAAAAGATGATCTTATACATCACAGCAGAAGAGACTGCAATGCCTGGTCAGAAGCTTATGAAAGACCGTTTCACTCTCTTGCTCTGTGCTAATGCAAGAGAGGATTTGAAGATAAAGACCCTGCTCATGTATCATTCTAAGAACCCACTTGCCTTCAAGAAATGTAAGGTGCAGAAGAGTGACAGCAAGGCCTAGTCACTCATATCTTGTTTGCTGAATGGATCAACACTGTCTTTTATCCTACAGTGAGGCAATATCTCCAAGAAAGGTATCTGCCACTCAAAGTCTTGCTAGTTATGGACAATGTTCCTGCCCATCCTCTAAGGCTTGAAGATGACTTATTGGAGGAGTTCAAGTTTATCAAGGTCAAGTTCCTTCCTCCCAACACAACTCCACAGTCCAGCCCATGGATCATCAGGTCGTCTTGAACTTTAAAAAGCTTTACACGAAAGTACTATTTCAGCAATACTTTGAGGTGACTGAAGGAACTACCCTTACCCTCCAAGAGTTTTGGAAGGATCATTTCAAAATTGTGGGCTGCCTCAAGATCATCAATAAAGCCTGGGAGGGGGTTACCAAGAAAACCCTCAATTCTGCTTGGAGAAAACTATGGCCTGACTGTGTTCTTGAATGTAACCTTGAGAGGGTTCCTCCCAAAAAGGAACCAGTTGTCCATGACATCATGTATTTGGGAAAGAGCATGGGACTGGAGGTGGATGCAAACAACATTCAAGTCCTGGTGGAGTAACATAGCCAGGAGATGAGTACAGACAAATTGATGGATCTGCAACTAAGCAATGACAAGAGGTTGAGGAGGAGATCTCATCTGAGGAGGAGAAAGAGTTGGAGCGATCCCTCACTTCAAATGAGATTAGGGAGGTGTGTGAAATGTGGGAAACAGTGCAAAATTTTGTAGAAAAGCACCACCCAAATAAGGCTGTAGCAGTGTGAATGACGAATCTGTTTAACGACAATGCAATGTCACATTTCTGCGAAATCCTCAAACAGAGGCAAAAGCAACTGTCATTGGATAGGTTCCTTGTTAAAGTTAACCGAAAGGAAAGACATTCCAGTGAGTCAAAAGCAGACACTGAATCCAAAAAACATAAATTGAGTGAAACCGGCATTGTTAGCAAAAATTGTTCAAGAGAAAGAACTCCTGAGATTCAGGTTGCAGATTCCTTAGGTTGCAGATTCTCTTTCCAAGCAGTAACACTCCTCTCCTCTCCAACCTCTTGTCTGCCTCACACCAGACAGGACTCTTTTTGAACTCAAAATGCTGGTTAATTTGTTTTATTTCTACTTTATATTGTGTATTAATCATTGTTACTTGTTTCAGATATTAGGAACAATCATTTCTATATAAAATTCCATTGAAAATGATTTTTAATGAATATTTTTGGGGGTGTGGAACGGATCATCTGACTTTACATTGTTTCCTATTGGAAACTTCACTTTGGTATAACAGTGTTTTGGATTAAGAACATTCTTCTGGAACAAATTATGGTTGCAATCCAAGGTTCCACTGTATACTTCTTAACTTTTATTACTAAACCTTGCAGATTCTTTGCATTTTTGTCCATTAGAGTAGTATCATCAACACAGCTAACAGTGGTAATTGGGACTGGAATTTCCATTGCTAAGTGATATGGTTGTAAAGTATGATATCATGTGACCGCCTCGCTTAGCAGTGACAATTTTGACAGTGTTGCTGTCATTAATTGAATTCAGGCATTAGGGGAGGACCCACCCTGATCCAAGCCATTCCCAGCTTGGTTCCTCCCAGCCCTGAGCCTTGGTAAGGTAAGGGACTACCTCCCCTTGAACTCCCCCCACCTGCCTATCTCTGGCCCCATCTCTGCCTTTTTGACTGCTTGCTTACCTGCTGATTCATCAGGCTGCCCAACTTCCCAGACAAGATAAAGTTTTTGATTATATAGTGCAGGATGGCACATCTTCCAGAGTCATCCCAAACAGCGAGATAAGTGGTATATGCATAAAATTAATAAACAAATGATGATGTGGAAGAACAGACTGCCGGAACAGGTTATAAGCACCTGTATTCCTCTCCCCTTGTTAGGATGACCCAGCTTGGACAGGAGACAAGAAGGAGGGAAGACAAGATGACTGCCTGGGTGTCTGCAAGTACAGACCTCCCAATGAATAGGCAGCTTACACAGAGCCAAACCCCAGGAGTCAAAAGAAATGGGCAAACTAAAAGATAGAGACCCTGATGAGAAGAATCAACAGGAAAGGAAGTAGCAACTGAGAAAATTGGGGTGCAAGGGAAGGTTATTTCTCTTCCTCAGTCTGGCATGAGGTAAAAGTTTTTCAGGCTGTTCCCCTTAGATGGTATAAAGATTCGGAGTAAGAGAAAAAGAATCAAGAAATCCAGCCAGAAACAATGATAAAAAGAAATAGAAAGCAGAAGCTAAAAAAGATAAAAGACAAAATTGAATTGTGTAGCTCTATAGAGAGTGACCACAGAGATACAGAGATAAGAGCATTGAAATAAAGGGGTCAGAAATATTTTTGAGATACAAACTAGAAAAATATGGGAATATAGTGAAATTGGACTTTTAAGTGTAGATAAAGAGCTTATAGAAAATAAGTTAAAAATAAAATAGTTTATTATGATTCATTTCTACAGTTGTAGGCATTTATAATTCCTTCTTTTATTTGTAAGGCTTCCTATTTTAAAATACTCCTCCCCCCTTCTCAGCCAGTGAGGGGAAATACAAAAACTCTGTTAGTTGTCCAGAGTTCCAGGGCTTTGTGTCTGTTGAATCTGGGTCAGTCTGGTTATTAGTGGCTCAAAAAGAGTACCTGTGAGAGATGGTACCTTCACATTGTATGGCTCTCATCCTATTACTGAGGAAGAACTGATGATCTTTTGGGATATTAATGGTGCTTATGAAGTGGCTAGATTAAAGCCTTTGGGATATCTAGTTGCTGATGCTTCCATGAAGAAAAGAAAATCAAAGGCTGTAAAAAAATTTCAGTGGGAAAATGGAACATAGAAAGCATGAAGATGGGAAATGTAATTCAGTGAGAGAGAAAATTATTCAACTCAACAGTGATTTCTTACTGTTTAGGATATAGAAAATGAATGGTATTGCTTATTTAATCAGGTTAGATATGATGCAGTAAATGACTAAATGGTATCAATTATATTTCACAAAGCCCTTTAAAATAATTGTTGTTCAATATTATTTATTAAAATTTTATTCTGTCTTTATTACCTTAAAAGTAACTCAAGGTGGCAAACATACTTAATACTTCTTCCTCCTCTTTTTCTCCACAACAACCTTATGAGGTGGGTTGGGCTGAGAAAGAGTGACTGGGCCACACCCAGCCAGCTTTAATACCTAAGATGAACTAGAACTCACAGTCTCCTTGCTTCTAGGTTAACACCTTAATTCCTACACCAAACTGGTAACTATGGATGCAGGAGAAGAGAAAGTGGAAATTTTGTGGTCAAATTCCAACTGCAATCATTAGAACATGTAAGCAAAATGTGCTGCTTCTAGTTGGAGAACAGAATTCCAAAGTTGGTTTGATTGTGGGGCGCTTGGTAACTGGATATAGGGGGATACAGGTTAATGAGCATCCACATTTCACGTGACAAAGTGGTGGTGTATAAGGTTTTATGGCAGCCAAAAGTTCTTTACGGTTTATAAATCTCCCTTTCTGAGTCTCTCATAATTCCAGACTGTCATTAAATGAACAGTTGTAAGTCAAGAATAATCTGTACAGACCATTTTCAATAACAATATCAGGAATCTGACTCAGCTCAGTGGATTTTAGGAAGAGTCCTTCTACAGCGGGGCAAAAAAGTATTTAGTCAGCCACCAATTGTGCAAGTTCTCCCACTTAAAAAGATGAGAGAGGCCT
>JANHZU010000714.1:28961-42741 GCA_032468055.1 Acrochordus granulatus
TAACTTTGTTACTTTGTTTTAATTTTTATGTCTTATAAGCCGCCAAGAGTCACTATTTGTGAGATTGGTGGCATAAAGTTTAATAAATAAAAATAAATAAATAAATATTTTCTGAGGGAAATTAGTATTTTTCCATTTGTTTATCTGAGAGTGACAACATTTTGCCAATCTTTTATTATGATCACAGATCAGAATTAAAAATTAAAGCATTTAAATAAAATGAAACAGTACAGCACAACACATAATAGTATACTGCAGTTAGTAATGAAAGCGATGGGCAGCCAAAATCTGCCTAATGTTACAGACAGTATAGCAGAATTTAGCTATGTTCAAGGAAACTGTATTATACTGATCTGATTGTAACAACTATACATAAAATATATGTATATATATAAAAATATATAATATATAGTTGTAGGAAATCAGAATTTCCCAGATATTTTACCTGGTGGGGATTGAATGAATCCTTATAGATGGTACAATATTATAGGATATGAGGTGTGGTTTCAGTGGCTCCTTGTTCACAGGGGCAATCTCAGCTTATATGAGACTTTTTTGTATTGACCCTCCAGAATTGCTGTAGGAAGAGCATTACATGCTAGAATGCCTTCCAAAATTCAGAAATAATTATACACAACATAATAAGAAATGGCCTCTAGGTTGTAGTAGTTTGAAATATTTAGTGTTCTGAGATACTAGCCTTTCGGAATAACTTCACAAGAAACTTCCATGGGGCACTGAAGGTTGTACATACATAAGGGGGAAGCCTCAATATATATTGAAGAAGTGCCATTTGTGTTATTTTATATTTCATTATAGAACTCTCCAGGCAATCTCAGTTTTAAAATGATATCTTACCTTTACATCTAAACAGATTGGATACCTGTAAAGATAGGATTAATTTATCACTATTGGCCATGCAGCAGAACTGGAACAATTAGCAGCTAAATCATACATCCAAGTAATATTTCATTCACATTTTTACATATGAGAAAACATTAAAAGTATATTGCTTTTGCACCAACATACTGTACTTCAAAATAAAATATTCCTATTTAAACAGGTTTAGATTTGCTTCTTTTGCTAAAAAATAATTTTAAAAAATGCCTACAGATCCAATAATGGATTTACAACACCCTCTTATTGTATATTGATTGCTCTTAAGATTTTTGTCCCCCAAATTTAGCTCAATATATTCACACTGAACTCTTGTAAGCCTTTTGTAAGTATATGGAATGAATTTTCAAAGAAAAAGATAAACAATTTCTTCAATAAATGGGTACTTGCAAAGACAGATCACCAGACTAAGACCTTGTGAACTCACCAAGTTTTTGTTTTGATTCTGTTACTCCAGGGATTACTTTGTGAATTGAAGCAATGCATTTTTTCCAAGTTTGGTTACAAGTAGGATTATGATAGGGGTTAGTATTAAGTGTTTCATCAGAGCATGTTAAATATGCCACCTGACTAGAGTTTTCTTGCTTCTTTATCCCTTCATTTCCATGGCAGGTAAGCAAGTAGAAATCATTTTTCTTACTGTGGGTAGTTCTTATAGGACATGGAGCAAGACAGTGAAGAACACACTCAAATAATTTCTCCCAAAATAGCCAGTATCCCTGTAATGCAGTAGTTAACATGGTTAGCATCAAGATGGCCCTTTGTTGTCCTTATTGCAATACGTATAATTTTTAAAAACACTTAATACTATTTCCAAAAATAGAGCATCAATATACACACATATGAACATCCAAAACACCAAGAAAGTTCTTTTCTTGCATTTTCTTCAGTTTGTTCTCTAGTTTCTGCTGTAGTTTCTATTATAGCACAATTCTAGTAGCACACTGGTTGTCACATTTACTTTATATGCCAAGGATACCTAGTTCAACACCAAACAAAAACATTTTTTTAAACTATCATTTTTCTTTCCATGAGCTACCCAATTTTCCACTAGGTTTTTCTTTTCTTTTTTTAATCAATCCACCGAGAGGATTTTTTTTTTAAATGCAGATAAATATACTTGAGGCCCCAAGTAAATGCAGTTATAGGTTCTTTGCCTTAAGTGAACTATGAAATGAGCTAAAGTGAGCAGCTACAGACACTCAGAGCAAAACATTTAATTGACTAGTCTTCATCAACCTGACATAATAAACTAAAGTAGTAGGTTAACTGAGCATGTATATAGGCTGCATGATATATATAAGATCAATCATTATTTGGATGATTGTTAAATCCCCATTAATCAGATGGAGATTGCTTAAAGTAGAAAAAAATACATTTAGAAGACAATAAAACAATTTTTCTTCTCACAAGGTTTGGCAAATAAACATCTTATGGTAAGAAACATTTTTAAAGATAAGCAGATTTTTATAGTAGCTTCATTCATTAACATGTCAGCGTTTGCCAATGGAAAAATCAGTTCATCTATTTGACATGAAGCTCCCCTATAAAACATATCAGTATATTCTCATATAATATATATGCAAAAGATTAACTGTTGCATGAAATATAGAAAGTTACTACTGTAAATCCACCAGTAATGCATCAGATATGATAAATGATGGGTACATTTACTGTCTTCCACTGGAAAATAAGTGAGATGATTTCCTCAAAGTAAATCAAATATTTACAAATTCTCCTATTCCCTATCTTGCAAATATTTGAGAAAATAAGAAACTCTAGCTAAAGTTTGTGAGTCATTGCCTACGGCATGTCCAAGAATTTGGGCAAATTATCTCTATGTATATGTAATATCTATTAAGCTATTATATTGATAGGTTATAATATAAAGAGATATACCTTATAACTCTACTAGCACCCAATGAAGTTGGGTTGATTTCATTCTTGGGAACCCTATTGTATATATTTCTTGATCTTTCCTATCTCAGAGGGCTAACAGATTATCCACCCAGAGGAGTATTCACAACTCAAAGGTAAGATTAAAGCTCTAACTCAAATATAGCTTTTATTTTGATACTCATTCTGGAAGCTAGCTTTTTTTTTAATCAAAGAAAAATAAAGTTTGAAAGTTTAGAGCAGGCATGTCCAACTTGCATTCAAAGAGCCACATGGGGCCCTTGACAGCTAGTAATGTGGCCCAAGCAGATAATAAATATAAAAAATAAAGGAAGTTTATTATTTATGTACATTACATATACATTAACTATATTAAATCTTTTATAAGTGGCTCAACAATTCCTCTTTATTCAATGCAGCCCAGGCAAGTCGAAAGATTGGACACTCACTGTTTAGAATATTCTTACCAGCTTTGGGCTCTTTGTTTGGGAATGCTGTGATTCTACTTTGCTTTTCCTGGTAGAATTTTAAAGCCTGTCACATATTCTTTAGAGTATACCAAAATCAGTGGACTCCAAAGCATAAGAGAGCCAACACTATAAAACAGATCCTCAGGCAACACACACAAAAGCATTCATAGGCTTGTGCTCACTGCCCATCACAACTCAATTTTCTTATTGCTACTACACCTACTACTACTGCTCCTCCAACTACTATTCCTCATGAGTTCTACCACTGAAGAAAAGTATCTCTCTATAGTTGCTTTACTTTCACACACCTTCTTCCCTCTCACAAACACCACCACACCCAGCTATCTCTCAGCATAATATTTTATAGCCAAGGTTGCTGTGCTGGTTAGGGAGAGGGCTTTAAGGGGCAGGACATCAGCAGCACACGTCCCTGCCATTTTCTAGGCAGTGTACAATCTCACCAAGCCAAAAGAAACCAGTGTGATTTCCTGAAGTAAGGAACATAGATGGAAAAATCATGTATTTAAGATTTCTAGATTTAAGTCTATGAGAAATTCACTCCTTCACCATTCAGAGTGAAGGTATAAATAGACTCATGGGTAAATTTTCAAAGATGGAAGTCAGGCTCCAAGGCATTGACTATTCCTAAAGCCATCTTCCAAAAATGCAGCATTTTTTATTGAAAAATGAAAGGGGCAGAAATGGAAGATGGATTTAGGAATAAAACTAGGGAACAACAACATCTAAGCATGCTTCACTGACAACTGAAGTACAAGTTTATTCATAACTAATTTGCAATAAGTTCATTGGGAGAGACTCACAAGTGTACTTCAGATAGTTGCCTTAGAGGTTTCATTACTAAATCATTCTAGGAAATATTTCACCATAAGTCTCAATATGACTCCAGCAAACTGCATTGAAAAGTTTAATATGAATAATCAATACAGCTATTAATTAGCAATAGAAACAGTGTTCTGAAGTTAAATTTTGTAGTATGTTTTAAAGATACAGAATTTTTTCATTAAATGCTCAGATCTATAGACTGTATTACAAAGAGTAATTGGCAGAAGCTGCCCTGCCTTTTCCATGTGGCTTGAAGCAGGAAGAGGTGGTCTTTTGCTTCTTTACAATGCACTTGATTATATCATGTTGTTGCAGATTCATCTGAATTTGCAGTTTTGAAGGTCTTATAAAGTATTAGTCTAAGAATCCCAATAAAACAACTATCCTATAACCCTGCATTATGAACAAGTGACAGATATAACATGATAACTCATTTTCCTATTATACAGCAATTTAGCCTTTATAGCATAGTGGCCAGTGGTTGAACTGGGAATTATGAGAGCTGGATTCAAATCCCAGCTATCATCACTGAAGCTCATTACAGCTATACTTACATCCCTAAGAAGACATTACACTGAATCCAATTAATATTTTTGTAATTAAAATGAATAGTCCATCATGAATATGATCATCCTTCATATAATTATTGTGATGAAGCACTGGGTAACCTTACTCAGACCAATGAGAGTCTCTACAAGCCTTGCAAAACAGGATAATAGGATCAAGAAAAATTGGAAATGTCTTCGAGAAAGAAGGGTTGGTACAAGTACACAACAAAATTTTAAACTTGGGCTCATATTTGTTTGGTCTACCAAGCCCATTTGGCCAGAATTTCTTATGCCCATTACCTGTGGAAGTTCTGTCTCCTCTGTTTCTCATGTTTAATTAAATTCATTTTTTGTTCAAGCTACTGTCCATTAAAGCTACATAGAAAGTTCACCCATTCACCCACTTCTACATTTTCACAACTGAAAAAAAAGACAAAGGGAGCTTTTTCATTGTTTCTTCTGAAATTGCCTGGTTAGGTACAAAGAGCTCCATTAATGATGAGATGGTTTTAATTTAGCTGTAAGAGAAATGTGCCTCTCTCAAGCACCCCTGCAGCTAAAGAATTAATTGGGAAGTGCTTTCCAAGTGAACTAATTGTTTTACTGTTTGCTCTTCAGGTCAAAAAGTATCACAGTTATAGGTTGAAACCAGACTAGACTAACTTTCTCAATGATGTGCCTGAATTGCAATCATACTGAAATGTTGATTTAGAGTTATGTGATTTGTAATGTAACACATAGGGAAGGCTAGAATAGGTATTTCTGAAGGACAGATAAGTCAGTCTGTTTCCATTTTGGTGATTTTCACACAGATTTGCTAATAAATTTATTATGTCCTTGTTTTTACACAATGCAATTTTTCAAACAGATTCTTCTGAAAATGTTTTAGTCTTATGTAAAATTATTTGTTCATTCAAATATAGATTTTTTACATATTTTTCATCAAACAAAGATTTAAACTTTGTTAAATTTCATTCTTTGGCTTCATTTAGTTCTGATCCTCATGGGAGTGAAGCAAAAACAACAGTTATAACAACATTCACTCTGTCTCAAGGTTGAAAACTGCAGGGCAAAATTCCATTAAACTATGGGAAGGGTAGACAAAATAGCATCAGGACTAAACCACAGTAGGTAACAAAGATAAATTAATAAAGCAAGAAACATAATATTTCTCTTCTAGTAGTGAAGGTGAAAAGTACACCTTCATGGTGTGCACCATAATTATTTTAAGGAAAAACAACATGTGGAATGTTTAAAAACAACAGCTGTGAAAAATGGAGCCATACTTTGAACAAAATTGTTTTGCTTAACTGTAGTTTGCTGAGGAATTCAAATTGATTTCTTGCCACAGAATACATGTTGGAGATTGTGAGTGACCAGGAATCAATATTTGCTGAAACAAGATACCAAGAAGTAACTTTAGTGCTCTATTCAACGGAAGACATCTTCCAAGCAGTTGTGTCTGACTAACTGCATTTACAGCCAAGCAGAAACAGAGACAAAAATAGTGCTGTAAAATCTTCCTGATGCTTACTGAAACTTAATTGTGTTGAAGCCCAAAATCTTGCAGATGGAACTTACTCTGTACCACTACTGTGGGACACTGATCTTGATGCCCACACAGAATTTTGAAGCACAGCAATAATCAGAGCACCCAATCTTAGATTCACTCAGGCAGACTGAAATGGAAGGAAAATGCTGAGGATTGCAGAATAATTGCAATGTTGACTGTGCATTTTATTTTCTTGTTTATTTATAGTTGGACAAACTTTCATAGCATCAATTATCCACATACTGGAGTTACGCTGAAAGAGATTGCTATTCAGATAGCCAAACTGCAGACTACAGATCTAAGGCTTACTCATTCTGCTCCTGTAATAAGTGGAAGAACAAGAACCAGTGATTCCCAGCTAGATAAACTGTTACGTCAACATAGACCAAATGCCTCTGAAATCCATCAAAAGAAGAACCAAATATCTGATAACTCAGAAAGGCTGGAAGAAAAATTCTAGATTTATACCTGGACCATAGGGTCTACCATAGTAGACAAATGATCTCCAAGTATACGGCTTGAACATGTATGTATGACAGCATGCTGGCAATTAATCAGATTCTTTAATATGGAATAAATATTTAAAAAGCTGAAATTCACAGCTGAGTCTGGTGTTCAGCCCATCACCTCCTTCAGTCATAAATTCTGTGTCAGTTTAGTTGGTGATCAGATGATTGCATTTGAGAGAGACAGATAATTTACAGTGAGTGTGGAGAGAATTCTTCACCATTTCTGGACATTGATCTTCATGTCACCCTCACAGATGAGCAACAGCATGTCGAAGGAAGAGGAGGAGGAGGAGGAGGTGGTGGAGGAGGGCATGGATTTGGTTTCAATCTCTTGCACTGAACTGTGTGGAGCAGCATTATATCTATTAACTATTTGAAGAGAAAAGTACTTTTCACTGATATCAGCATCACAGCTCTTCTTTCCTTTATAACCTAACATATTCTCTCATTGCTCAGCTTTGTAGGTGACTGATTACCTTTGCAACACTGGTGCAGGAAAAAGGTTAGTTGATTAGATGAAATAAACAGAAAAAAAATGCAGCTGAAAATCAGATGTTGAAAACTAATCAGATGTTTCCTCTATTGAAAACTAACACTATATGCAACAATACTTTTCATTCCCCAAAAGATTCCGAAAGTAG
The DNA here is from genome assembly GCA_032468055.1 of Acrochordus granulatus. Classification (NCBI taxonomy): domain Eukaryota; kingdom Metazoa; phylum Chordata; class Lepidosauria; order Squamata; family Acrochordidae; genus Acrochordus; species Acrochordus granulatus. The sequence continues at coordinate 36,318 of JANHZU010000714.1, forward strand.
CAGCAACTGATAAAGGCAGAGGTCCCCAAAAAAACAGAAAGGCAGAAATGAATACGGTCCTTTCTGTAGACAACAGAGTCACTTTTGTCATTTTAAATCAAATCAACCTTTGAATCTTCAGTTTGTCTTTATGTGTCTCTCCCTGGTATACTTTATTACCATTTTCCAGTTCTACTTTAGTTCAAAAGGATGGAATCAATCTCTAAATGAAACACATATATTGAACCTTCTTATGAAGATCAAACAACCTTGTCAACCCCAACATACTCCTGGTGAGTTTAGTAATGCAAGTCCAATCCTCTTCAGCAACAAAACTCCTTCCAAAATTATGCACCAAAATGAAAGGATGAGGTACAACAAGACCTTAATGTCATATTAAACATAATTCTAAAATAAGGAATTTATCATCTCATGAAGAGCTTTGGTTTTATCAATCCTGGAAAATGCCAAATTGAAATTATAAATGGAAAGAAACTTTTTTACCCCTGTGTTTCACAAATAACAACTACAACCTGGACCTTTTGAGATGTGCTCATAACTATTTGTGCTGTCATATTCTGGACCAGCTGCAGCTTCTGAGTGATCTTCAAGCCATTTTCATACAGTATAACCATGCATTGCAACAGTCCAAGTAAGAGGTGATTAAGTCATGTGTGATTGTGATACTCAGTCAGAAGATGTGTAGGCTCCTTCCAAGCTGCAGTTGATGGTATGGTCATGCAAGTCCAGATTTCTTCCCACAGAGCCTAACCCACCCATTTAATTTGGACTCAACTTCTCATTCTACTAATGTTAATGTGAGTTTTGAACTGTGTGAAGTGATCTCGAATTTATCCCTCATACTGGCAGATTTCTCATAGTGGCATAAGCGATTCTGACACTGAGTTTGACAATGCACTAAAGTTCCTGGCAAAGTGAATTGGGACAGCTAGGCAATATATTCATATATGTCCATGCTTTAAAGATAACTGAAGAAGCTCTATGAATTGCCATGCAGTTTGCTAGATTGGTTTGCACTGTATTCAGCATGTAAAAATAGGGATCAGTTATGGACAAAATAAATCAAGTTGTACTCTCACACTGAATGTTGCTTGCAGTATTTCCTATGAGAAAACATGCTTACCAGATTAAACCTTGTACAATCTCTATCCAGATGACAATGACACTTTTCAAAATTCTCTGGAAAAAAACCCTATCTCCTTTCAGACTAGTGCTATTTATATTATAAGACTGAGGGGCCATTTATGTGAATTTGCATGAAAAACAGAAATTTAGTAATGAAGGAGAAAAAAGCAATGAAAATGAAACTGTAACCTGCCTTAGAACTAAAGGACAAATTTAGCCTTAGAACTAAAGGACAAGTTGAATGTAAATTGGAGCAAGAAATAAGTTTGTGATCTCAAGCACACAGATAAACTTCAGTCATTTCACTTAAATTATTACTCAATATTTACCCAATATTACCCAATATTCAGTTAAATTAATACCCAATATTATTACCCAATTATTGCTCAATACATTAAAGCAACAAATTAGGAAAAAAACATAAAATCCAACAATAAATGGGCTCTGAATATATTAAAATAATAAAATCCTGAATGTACTGTATTTTAAAAAGCGAAGATAAACATGTTAATAAATCTTTCCCTTTTTAGTAACTGCTTCTCTATTTTCTTTGTTTTATTGTTTTATGGTGTATGTGAAGCTTCTGGTTTTAGCTTTAAGATGCTGGCTTTGAGTGTTTCATGAAGCTACCAGGAGAAAGATAATTTGTTTTGAAATTTTCTATCCCTACAAGAAATACTGCTCTAATAATCCTTCACCACTGGACATGCTAGAAGATGATGAGAAATAAAGTACAAAACATTTGTAGAGCAACGTGTGATCTATATACTGTGCTATTTATACATCTAGAACTCCTTCAAGAGACCACAAAGTGAGTTGTCAATTTCCCTTAAGAACAGATAGTTATATTTCCAGGGGAAAGAAAGCATTTGAGAGTTCCATTATTTTAAAGCCAAATCAATATATTCCGAGTAGATTTCATTAACCGTAGCTCGCTTTGATCTGCATCGCAGAAATCAAATCAGCATAAATGAACTGATTCCAGCTAGCAACATCTGATTTTCAGCTGCATTTTTTCTGTTTATATCATCTAATCAACTAACCTTTTTCCTGCACCAGTGTTGCAAAGGTAATCAGTCACCTACAAAGCTGAGCAGTGAGGGAATATGTTAGGTTATAAAGGAAAGAAGAGCTGTGATGCTGATATCAGCAAAAAGGTTTTCTGTCTGAAGACTGGAAAACCACAGATATTCCCTTATGATCGATATCTGCATGTTGATAAGAGAAGATAATGCTGGCTATGGCATCAAACAGTTGGCTGTGCCCATTAACATCTGCTTCAATTTTAACATACTGTTTCTACTAATGTTAATGTGAGTTTTGAACTGTGTGTAGTGCTGCAGAATTTATTAAGAGTGCTTACCCTCTTTTCTACATTAATTTTAGTAATAGTTCACCAGTCGAAAAGAAAAAAATAATAATCCAGAACAGTCATTTCCTGAAAGGCTTAGTTACATGCAAGTCAGCCCTCGTCTCTGGCAACTGTATTGACAAATGCTCCTCAATTTCTGTAACTGTCCGCAGTTACAACTATCACAGTGTGAGTTACATGGTGTAAGGAAAGTGAAATTTCCATTTCACTACTATCAATAAATGAAGTGCAAAATGCATTTTCTTTTTTTAATCATTTTTTCTAACAACATAGAAAAACAAAAAATAACAAAATACACAATGAAACAACACATAATAACAAATACAATAATATCTACAATACAAACCAAAACAAAGAAAAAGGGGGAGAGGGGGAGGGGAACAAGATAGCTAAAAAACAAAAACATCAAATATTAATGATGAGGGGAGTATGATTTGAGATCTCTAAAGGAACAGCAGTTCTGATACATACAACAGTACAGTTCTATGTTGCTGCATAGAACAAAAATGCGATCTTTAAGCTTAAATTTCTCTTTCTAATATTATTCTGTTTCAATTAAGCTCTCAGACTTACTTAGTATTTAATGTATTTTTATATTAATATATTATATTACTGTATTTTTGCTGTGAAGCCTAAGAGCTTCCAGATATATTTTAATAGTGATAATTCTTCATGTTAAAAATCACTAATGATAGCAGAGTTAAATGATTGACAACTGTGTTGTACAACTGTATAATTTAAGATATTTAATCCCCTAAAAAACCCTTGGCTTTTGTCCTAGAAGGTCCTTTTCTGCTGCAATGCAGGTATACACTGTGGGCTTATGCTACACGGAGTGGACTACAGAAAGGTTTCTGAAATTGAAACGTAGCCCTTATGAATCACTTTGCTTTTTCACTGCCATAGTGACAACTGCCGTCCCAGCTGTCTTAACCAGCTTATAATTAGGGATCTGTACAGACAGAAGATGATAATCTACATCCATGCAAAAAAGAAAGTACACTCTCTTTGAGTTTTATAGTTTTATGTATCAGGACATGTTATAATCCACAAAGGACAGACTCAGTGATTCCTCTGTGCAGCTCTTGAAGCAAGTTGAACTTCTTGAGCTGACACAGGAAGTACGTCCTCTGTTGTGCCTTCTTGATAATGGTGCTAATGTTGGTTGTCCATTTCAAGTCTGGGGAGATTATAGAGCCCAGAAATGTGAAGGACTATACTGCTGATACCGTGTCGCTGTGTATGGTAAGAGGGGATGAAATAGGAGGGCTCTTCCTAAAATCCACTATCATCTCCACAGTTTTGAGCATATTCAGCTCTATGTTGTTTCAACTGCACCACAGGGCCAGCTGTTCAACCTCCCATCTATACGCAGACTCATCGCCATCTCTAATGAGTCCAATGACTGTTGTGTCATCTGCAAACTTCAGAACTTTGACAGAGGGGTCCCCAGAGGTGCAGTCATTGGTGTAGAGGGAAAAGAACAGCAGAGAGAGCACACAGCCCTGAAGAGCGCCATTGCTAATTGACCAAGTACAGGATGTACTTTTTCCTAGCCTCATCTGCTGCTTCCTGTCTGTCAACAGGTATGGGCAGGTACAGTGAGATGGGTTAAGTTTAGAATGAAGAATGGCTGGATGATTGTATTAAATGCTGAACTGAAGATTTATTTATTTTTAGTTATTTCTTTTTAAGTTCCTGTCACTTAGAAAGAGATCCACATTTTTAACTTCTGTAGAGAGCATGATTTTATGTAACTTATAATTATTTATGAAGATTTATTGCTCAGTTTTTTTAAAAGCTTCCACAAATGCATTTGATTTTAAGGCTGTATTTTAAAGTTTGAAATGGTTAAAGAAAATATTTTCTGTTAATTGTTTACTAAATTTATGAATCCCTATTTTGGCTAATTGGAAACTATTACAGAGAAAATTAAATAATTTGAATTAATAATGAAAACTTATATAATGATATTAAATATTCTCTTTGGAAAAGTTGATTTGAAAATAATTCTTTTCTTGGGCTGTACTCCATTAAATAATTGCTATGTGTTCTTCTTCTCTTCCTTCTTCTTTGCTTCCTCTGTTACCACTTTAGGTGCCAAGAGAGATACAAACTTCTGGTTCTTGCATTTTTGGCGGCCTCAGCCAGTGTTGTCTGATGCTGTTGCAGTATGTCTTTAATGTTGTCTCTCCATCTTCTTCCTCATGCTCTTTGACCTTCTCCCCTTTTTATATATGCCTTGTATGGTAAAGAACCCCAAGATATTCTCTCCAGATGAGCAAACCATTTTATTTGCTGTCATTGTCTGTAGCTTAAGATTGATTCTATTCCAGTTCTTTCCTTTATGACTTCATTCCTTATTTTATCCCTTCTGGTCACTCCAGCAACTTTCCTCAAACATCTCATTTCCATGGTGACTGACTTCTTTTTATGTTTTGGTGTGAAAGTCCATGTTTGGCATTAGTAACATAGGGTGGGTATGAATGTGCTTTGTATGAGATGCTTCTTGGTATTGATTAGTACTGCCTTATGTTGCAGTAGTAGACTGTCCCAATACTTGGTTTGCCTTATTGCTAATGTGTTAGGATGCTAATATGCCAGCCATCTAGAGTTGTTTTGCATAGTGAGATGGATGGTATATAAATAAAATAAATAATGGTAAAAAATGTACAATTTAAAATAAATTAATTTTCATGAGGTTTTGATCACAGTCTACAGGCAAATAAATCCAAATGGATAATCAGATGGAGCTAGCAATCTTATATTCACAATTAAATAAATAATTCCCATTGCTAAAATATCAGCAAAGCATACAGCCCAAAAAGGATCATAAAAGTATTTAAGAATCAGGGGAAAAAAGTGCTAGCACCTTTTTACAATTAACACATTTTATTACAAAGTATCAGTTTCCCTAATAGCTTTAGACACATGGAGTTATTAAATTAATATAGGGTTTAAATACTGTATTTAACAAGGGAGTGGGAAGGGAGAGAGAGACAGGAGAGTTGTGAAAGTTCTCAGGGAACAGATTAAAAATACCTGATCAATTAACAGTTGTAATCTATTACGGTGATTCAGACTGAAACATCCTAAAACTAATTCATTAAAGTAGGTCTAGCTATTCCCCATTCAATTGTTTTGCAAAAGTCTCTGTTTCACAGCAACTACTTCGAGATCTGTAATGGAGTGTCCTGGAAGGTTATAATGCTACTTTATCTATTACTTTGACCTTGTTTTGAATTTTGATGTCAAATTTGTGTCCATTAATTCTTTTGCTCAAAATTTGACTTGTTTGCCATATGTAGAATCCAGTACCTTATCCTCAGTATTTTAATCCTACATCAGTCAAGCCAGTCCATTCATTTAAGGAAGTAAGTTTCTGTATAGTAAAATTTGTTGGTCTTAAAAAATCTACCAGGTTCTTTCTGATTTTGCACTAATCTAGACTAAGATAGTTCTTTTCCTAAAATGCCAGTACAAGTAACTATTGTAGCTCAGAGGTAAATCCATTGATTCCAAAGGCCTATGCACAGAACCTCGGATCCACTTCAAAAAGATGCTTGACACTGTAGATTCCACACATTTTTCTTCATCAAAGTCATGCATTTTTTTCAATGAGGCCCTTGTTCTCATGTACATCTATGTGAAGCAAGTTTTGATACTGGAGTTCCATATTTTTTAAAAAAAAATGCATTGAGATACAATACAATACAATATCTGAAGCATGAATTCTCCTCCCTGATTTAGAGATCTCTATGACCATATTGCCCCCCAGTGAGGCACCACCTTGCTGTGGTTGGGGGGCTTGTGTGCTCTGAAAAAGATGAGAGCTCTGCCAGAGATTCAGCCATACTGGATAGGTCTCATCAGAGGAGCCAGACAAAGAGTGTCTCCCACCTATAAAAATATGAGAAGTAAATTACA
>JANHZU010000714.1:59840-71431 GCA_032468055.1 Acrochordus granulatus
TGATTTTAATGTTTTATTTTATTTTAATTTTTTAATGTTTTAATTAATGTTTTTAAGGGTTGTTTTTTGTTAGCCGCTGAGAGTCTCTGGATTTCAGCAGCATATAAATCAAATCAAATAAATAAAATGGGTCAAATATCCTTTCCACTCTATTTTGGGATAAGCTGTTCATTTCTCTGTTATTCATTTGGGATAATCATCTCCCCGCTCCATCCCCAAAGAATGTGCCTTCATTCTATTTGGGAGGAATATCATTAATTCAGATAATCTCATACTCTCTGGAAAATTTGATTGTTTCTCTGTCACCAAATCCTAAAAGTTAGTCAGAAAGCAAACTCTAGGGCCAAACAATGTTGAAATTGTGTGTCCTAGCAGATAACAGTTTTCAAGCTACATGAAGCAGCCAGTGAATGAGATAAGACCCACTGATTGCAGGAAATGTAATGCCATTTAGATTTTTGAATTCAAAGACCCATTAGCATTTACAAATGGAACCACTAAAATGTTCCTATTGAAAATAAGTACTTGATGGTCTGAGCATCTAACATTTGATTTTTGATGCTACCCTTAGAGATGTGAGTAAATGCAAGTAACTGCTATTCTGTGCCCTGCAAGCTTGGATTTGCCTTTGGAAACCAAGGACTTAAAGGCATTAAAACAAGTTGCATGAAATCTCTGGGATGAGAATGAGTTTACTATTTGTGGAGCTATTATAAGAGCAAACCTGATGGATTTGATTATATTTTTATGCAGAAATAAGAAACACAGAAGCATCCCAAGAAGTCATGTTACAGAAAAAGGTGATGGTAACACAAAAACAAGGGGAGACCAGGGTCCTATGGCTAGGTTTGGCAATGATGGCCTGCTCAGCAATGATGTATCTCTTTATTGGTATAGTCGTAGTGCCTATACACAAAAAAAGGTAAAAGACTTTATATACTTTATGTTATTTCTTAAACCACGCAGAAAAGTCTGGGACTTCAAACAGTAAGTCTATTTGGATGCTTACAACTCCCAGCTCCAGCAGAAGACATTTGCTTAGTGGAAACCCTTGGAAATGTATTTCTTCTGTACTGTGGAGTCTGTATGTATGGAAATTATACCTTATTTTCATGATTTATGATTTTTTCAGAGTTTTGCAGAGGTGTGGAAACTGATTTTAATGTATTATACACCCCTTCAAAATGCTGGGGAATGGTCCAGTCAATGGCTAGCTGGATTACAGAAATGTATCTGATGTCACATAGTTCTAAACATGTAATGTCTCCTCAGAATAGAAGTTCCATTGTACTCAGGAAGCACTTGATAAATAATGTTCATTAATACATGAAAGCCAAAACATAAATTGTTAAATATTTTGTGTTGTTCAAATGTAAGATGTTTTTGCTTCTAGAGAACAGGAATTATTTTAATCTTTCTTTTATAGTTAATACTTGTACTACTCTACTTGGTGGCGACAATACAATTGAGCCAGGATCTATCCTTCATCTTTTTTCCCCCCAAGTCCCTACTTGTAAGAATAGGTTGAAGTACATCCACGCATGTCAACATAAAATTGACAAGCCCAACAGAAACAAATTCTGCAGCTTCTCTTCCTATTAAATCTGTATGTGTGACACATATATAAATGCATGTATAGGTGAATATATGTGTCTGTACAAATGCACACACACAAGCATGTAAGGACAAAGAAGGAAATAAAGTAATAACTACTAATCAAACTAACTGCATGCAAAATAAGATATTTCATTTTATAGAACTGATCGATCATTATTTACAAACACTATATCAAACACAGAATTCCATATCCATATGTATTTCCCTCCATTTCAGAAAAAAAGAGCAAAAAGGGAGAAAATAGAATGAAGATGGAATGAGGGAAAGTTACCTGACCCAGTAAAGGAAGGAATGTTGTTGATGGAAACAATGTGTGCATCCATGCATGTGAAAGAGACGACATTCCTGGCAGCAGGAATTTGACCTGAGAATGGTGATTTTTTTTTCCAGGAAATAGTTGACAATGCAAAACCTAGCATCTTGATAGCTATGTCCTACTAGGACACAGAATCCTACAAAAAGGTGTCCGATTATCTGTTATAAATAAAAAATAATATGATAAATAAAAGAAGATACAGAGCAATTTTCTATCCATTCCCTACTATCCCTCTGAGATCAGTAGATCATGAGATTCTGAAGAATTAATAGCATTGGATTTGAATCTCCAATAGAAAATAGCATTATGAACAAAATTAACTAGTTATGAGGTGCAAAGAAACATTTACAATGGGTGGGTGGAGGGAAGAGAAGCACTATATGGGCATTGTAAAAGAGTATTAAGATCAAGAACAAATTGTCTTCATCTTCAAGCTAATATTCAAAGTCATCCGTGACTTTTATTAGCAAAGTTCACACATCTGCACGTTCACATACATTCTTCTCAATAACTGTAACATGACCCTCTGTCAGCATTTTAGATAATCCAATATTGTTAGGAGCATTTCTATGAAATTGTGCATCTTTGTATTCCAGAAAACCTCAGTTTAATAGTACCCGTATTACAGATCAGTCCAACATAAGATGATCTTCAATGCATGGCATTACAAGTCCCACTTTGCTTGATCAGGATGGGTAATAATAACACTAGTTGAGAATGTGAATTGTTGTAAACCAAGATATGTGAAGGAAATTAGACTCTCTCTCTCTCCACACACACTCAGACAAATAACCAGGTTATCTCTTCAAGATTGACAAATAATTCTTTAAATTCTGGAACAGCCTTAACTTCTACAATTCTCTTGAATACTACAAACTCTACTTCATGCCATTCACATGCTACAACAAACATTTCTTTTTAAATTAATTCATTTGCAAAAAAAATTGAACTCTTGGTTATCCACCACAGAGATCCACAGGAACGGTATAAAAATCTGAACTCTGGTGGGCACAGTGTTGCAGCTGGTGCCTTGACTCTTTTGTGCATGCATGTAGCATCACTGCAAAAGAGGCAGAGTTTTGATCATGGCACTATGCCTGCTATCTGGTTGCAACTAAATTCCACGATTCTTTAACCTTTTTCAGCTCACCAACCCTACTACTACTGAGGCAGTATGCAGTGGCAAAGATCTAATTCTAAAAAGATCTACATCATATACTATGTTGTCTCCACTCCTTTCTAGAAGAAAAAGTCATTCCTCCATATGTTTTGATCTCAGCATAAGTATTCTGACTTAAGTGATATTCTGAAAGGTTAAGGTAGATCCAAGCCTTGGACAGAGAGAAGCTGATAATTCCACATTTGGAATTCTGTAAAGGTCACCCACATGTCACCATAATAATCTTCTGTCTTCCTCTTAGTTGTTTTATTATTATTTCTCTAGCAGCTAATATAATCTTACCTTATATTTTTTCAGCTTTTACTCATAGCCATTCTCGTTCACAAGAGAAAAGGGCTATTCCCCCAAAAGGCTTGGTGTTGCCTTGCAACTATGCTTCCTACCATAAGAATCAAGGATCCCAAAGATGCTATGGATTCTATCCTGAGGCACCATGGGATCCCAGGTAGGATTTTTTCTATAAGGATAATTCCTATCTCCTTTTGAATCATCAAATCACATTAGGAACTAACATTTTTTTTGTATTATTATTCCAAGTTGATATGAATGTGGAAAGAAATCCTGAACTAATTCTAATTAATTTTGTCATCAACATCTCTAATATATTTATTATGAGATATCTTTATATTCAGTTTTTCATAATATGAATTGTACTAATAACCATGGTTGTGTCACCCTAAAAAAGCATATTATTTTTTGCATAAATTTGATGGGCTATCGTAGAATTACAGTCCACAAAAATGCATGAATGAATTTGGTTTTCTTTAACAGACTAACCCAAGTACCCTTCTGAAAACACAGATATTATTTAAAGAGTCTATATTTTATAGGCCTGCAGAATTATAGGGAAAAAAATTATGTTCAAGATCATTGAATATAATGTACAATTTATATGTATTTGCCATAGAATTTGTCAAAAGTCTAAATTTTACATCATTCACATAAACCATATATAATTTTAGGATTATTCTGGGGCATCCCATTTTTCATGTAAGATGTCCTGACAATATCAAAAATAGATATGTATGACTATCAGGGTCAAGTTGCGAATAAATACTTAATAAATTTTCCTCTGCAGTGCCTGGGCTGAAGAAAGTAAATGCAACCTGGTGACAGCAGACATCAAAGAAAAAGTCCTTTCTTCATTCAATGAAGGCTATGATGAAAAAAATATTTTTCACTATCCTTGTCTGGAAGTGTATGTGAATGTAACCCATTTAGGACAAGTAGTAATGCTCTACGACACTGAGGACACCTTTCACAGAAATCCCAACGTATGAGTGCTAAATATTAAGTCTCTATGTTCCGTTGCTACTCAGCAAATTCTAATAAGGCTACATGCAAGAAGAGATATAGTAAATTGTGACACAGTGACTATCCTTACCAAATTATCTTTTCTTGTCTTGAACTATCATTAAAGCAAAATTCAAGGTAGCAGAATTGTATATGTCTTGGTAGATTAGTCAAACGATAAAAGATTTTTGAATAATGGTGAATTTGGTTCAGCCACAAACCTGTATTCCTAGCTTTCCGGAAATCTAAAATTTTGACAGTATTTATAATGTTGCTATTGATATAAAAAACATCACTTGGGCTCAGACATATTTAAGCAATAGGTTGATGGAAGCAACCTCACTTTGTCTGCATGAAATTCCCACATAAATAAGTTTCTCCTGGCTTTGCATCAATCCCTAGACATGGAGGGGCATTCTACTTCACCAAGAGCTTTGAAAAAGTGTTTCACTCAAACCATCAGTACACTCTCTACAGTATTAGTATTCAGTATCATTACCGCAAGACTATTTGGGCAAGAATTATTTCTGTCCTTTCAAAACACACCTTCTTCTCAAATTCAGAGTGATGCAGATCATCACAGGTTGTAAGAGAACAAAACTAAAAATGTATATCCCTATAATATGCATATGAGCAATTCAGAATAATAATATTTTAGCTGTGTCATTTGACATAAGATACAACTGCTGTCTCTTAGACCTCTTCCTCTCTCCTTCCTTAAAATGAATCATTTTTACATCCCCTTATATTCAGGCTCATTTCTTGTGGAACCCATCACCCTGCTGTAATTCATAGCTTAGCAGAAAATTAGCTTCTGCTAAAAACAAATGTTGCCATATGGTTCATTACACCGCACTTTTCTTCTTTCCTGATAACGTACAATTCTATTAATGCTAAATATTTAGCATTCCCTCTCATTCTCTCTCTCTCTCTTAGTCTTAGGCTTTTTTAAATAATATTGCAGAAGATCAATTCATCTCTCCAACAATTCACATTGTTCCTGATATAAACAGCTGCTTAACATTTCAGCATGCTAAAAGATTGACAGCATTATTCTAAATATGTTTATCGACTAAGGAGTTTATTGTTTAAGATATATATTTAGAGGAATTAGTCCATTTTAACTGCAACTGTTTATAATTGTTTCTTGATAAAACAGTATGCCAGTTTTGTGTTTATTGAAAAAATGAAAACATGAGACATAACTTTTAAAAGATCTATACCCCAATTTATCCAATAGGGTTTACTCCATAAGGTTACAGATCAAACACCTGTAGGATATTACAAAGAAGTGGACTATATACAAAACTATCAAAATTCAAGGATAGCTGTAGTATTCACTGTTTAAGTGAAGGCTCATTTTACAAACCATGTGAAAATTTGACTATCAGAGACTTCATGATTGTAAGGTGAGCTAACAGGAAGTTCAAATGCTTCATTCCAAAATAATATGATCCTCAAATTTTCTTCAAAAATAAACCAAATTGTAGTACCTTAAAAAAATCCTTCACTATTTCTCCCATTCTTTAATAAAATCTCATGAATCTATTTTGCTTTATCCTAAAAAGATCAAAATTGGAGTTGGGAAGGAGTCGTGCTTATTAACAAATGTGTTAGTTCATTTCAGTTGTTTTAGTTTGTAAACAGCACAGAGTTACTTTGGTGATATGAGCAGTGTAGAAATTTGATAAATAAAATAACTCCTCTTTCCATCTACTCATGTAACAATATTTCCATGGTTCTGATTGAGAATAAAAAAAATACTCATTATCTCAGTTTCTTCCTAGCAGCATTTTCCCCACAATCCTATATTGTACTTGTAGAACTAATAGTTCCTTTAGTTCCAAACACAGTAGAGGAAAGACTCTTGATTCCTTAATTGCTGCTAAGTTTAGTTATATCCCCCATGCCTCTGAAAAATCTCTGGCTAACTACAAGTAAATAAGGAGGAACTCTGGATTCCTCTGCAAAAGTTACAACAGTATACATGTTCCTAATCTAATTAACAACTTCCACAGTGCAGGAAAACAATACTTGTAAATACCATCAATTAAAAATAGCACCAAATAACTGTTTACACTCAGTAAATTATTGTGAAAAGCAGCGTCCTGAGTTTTCTTTCTTTCTTTCTTCCTGCAGTGCTCCTATATTCCCCCTCATAAGAAGAATTATGGAGAAGTTCAGAAGACAGTAGAAAAGATAAGAGACAATTTCAGAAAATATCAGACGTTTCTTTGTCATTATGACCCATCAAGAAAAACAAAGAGTGTCCTTTTAAAGAGATTATACTCCCTAGAAGCTCTTCTTTCTGCTTTTGCCTGGCCAAGTCTGCTATTGATTGGTGGAATCTTGATAGTCATCTTGGTGAAACTAAACCAGTATCTTGCTGTAGTCTCTGCCACACAACGCAGAACACGCATGTAGCTTGTTCCAACAGAGGCCTGGACTTGGTATTTGCTTTTGCCTTTGAGGCAGATTGGGAGTAACTTCCCAAATCTGCACTGTGGATTAATAAAAATGTAATAAAGACAAGGAAAATCTAGATAAGGTTTGCTGATGGGAGACATCCAAGTGCTCCTTCTGTGAATTCATTACATTTACATAAACTTCGATATCATTTACACTTGAGAAAATACCTTTCATTAGTATTTCTAGTTTGGGCATTAGGTTATGGTGAAAAATTTGGGTGAGACACCTGATTTCATTTTTATCTACACTGAGCATGTATATGTTCTTGGATTATTTTATGGATTTATTAAAAACAGCACGTTCTGCAGGGATATGTACGTGGGCATAGGTTTGTTGCACTCTCAAAAAAACTCGACTCCTGGTGAACTTCATGGGTATATCAGCATAGCTTTTTAAGCAGCAATACGGAAATGGTTTACCATTGCTTTATTCCAGTCTGAAGGCTAAATTTCTGCAATTTATCATGAACATAAGTGGCTAAAATGTGCGTGAAATGTGTGCACTATCAAAAGGCAAATGTACATGAAGAGGTTCCAGTGACCAGCACTGACTCGAAACCTAATCCCTTCTGCCACTAACATGGACCCTACAAGGGCTTTTTGCCTAAACCTGTGAGAGATGTAATTCCTCTTCCGACTGAGGTTAAATAATAGGGGGAGAATTTGCTAGAGGCTGTTATTCTTTGAATCTTCTCAGGAAAGAGCAGCTTGGCTCTGAGATGAAGAAAGAAAGTACGGTAGGCACCAAAACTTATTCCATGGTTGTGAAATGAACATTGTCCAGGAGTCAGGAAAGAATCAATCCCACAAGGCTCCTAGGAGAAGTTAAGTGATCGGAAAACAATTCTTAAATTTAAATTATTTTAGATGTACTCAAAGCTTTGCCCATATCTTCTATAGTTTTTTTTTGGCCTGAGATTCAACTTCACTTCAGATGACTCATTCTCAGTCCTTTTCTTCTAAGCCCAACCCCCTTTCATGTATTCTCTGTTTTCTTCTTCTTCTAATAAAGTATATCTTATTTTAAACAGACATTTTTCTTGTCAATTAGTTTCTTGGGGATTATAATCTGGTAACACATTTACAAAGCTCAGGCCTCTCCATAATGCTACTATCCAGAGGGTCTCCGGATTTCGCAGGCATATAAATAAAATAAACAAATAAATAGTTATTAGACTTAAATCTTTGTTTTCACTTAACAGTAAGGAGAAGGATTTTCCTTTTTCTAGCCTCTCTTCCTCTTGAAGAGAAGAAAAAGAGATTGTAATGGCAACCACCAGTGAGATCATTAACTGCTGCACTGCATCACATTGTTCTGTTGGATGGGGCCATCCTGTGATCACAAATCAGCATCACAAATCAGTCCTGAGTTTTCTATAACAATTTATGAGGAGGATATTTTTAATATTCAGCCATTTGGATTTGGCTATGTGATGCCATTCAGTTCTTCCTGTACATTCTGCACTCAATTTTGCTTTCCGCAGTTCCCACTGAAACATGTACACATTAGAGAAGGGCAAAGGTAGGAGACTGAGAGCCTGGTTTTCATAGTATTATCCTTTTGCTATCACTTGCTCACCCTGCCACTCAGACAGGTTAATAAATGGAAGCCAAAGTATTCTTTGGCTAATAAATGGAATAACAAAGTATTCTTTGGTTAATAAATGGAAGCCAAAGTATTCTGCAAAAAGTTCTTAATATTCTTAATATTTAAGAGTATATTTTCAGATTTTGTATGTTCACAGTTGTTAACATGTGTTCATCCATCAAATTTCAGAAATCACAAACTATTTTTTATTTTTTTTTTAATCTGGAAAATATAATGAAATGGTATCCTGTATTTAAATAAAATACAGGATTAGTATCAAAGTCTGAAAAACCTGCAGTCTTCTGTTCATAAAACAAGTGTTATAGCCATTTTGCTCCTACCACATTCATAAAAGAAAAAAGTCCTAAAACATACTACGTAAATATCATGTAAGTGCTGATTCAATTGCAAGGGTGTTCTTGCCTCTGTAAAATAGCTAATGAATTTTTGAGGTTTTGGAAGTAGAGTAGAAAAATGCACCCTGTGTTTCTTTGATATTAAGGATGGAATTAACAGGGTTTGACACTCTCTGCTTCTGTCATCCAGAAATCGTGGCTGGCCATTTGTAGTGACATGCAACCAGGTGACATAGATAAGCATTTTGTTTCAAATTCATAAAAAAAATGAACATCAGAATGCCCAACGTATCCTGAGTTAATGAGTAAGTGAAAGGGTTTACATTTTCCTTCCTAAGTTTTTTCTTCAGAGGTCATTTCAAAACGCAGGTTATAGTAAGAACAGGTTTTGTATCTGAGGTATACAAAATTAGAGAGTTACTGAGGCATGCTGCAGCATGCACTTTTACCCCTGCAAGATCAGTTTATTATATGGAGTAACAGATTCTGTTAAGCTGATGGTAACTAAACTGTCTAACTATCTAGTAATTGTAGGATAGAAGAACATAAATCTTTCTATTGTAACAAATCTGCACGGAGTAAAAATGCACTTATTTTAATTAGATTCAAGGTGCAGTTTATGTGGTTTTCTTCACCTGTTTTGAAGTAAGCACTTAAAACAACTCAGTGTACTAGTAAATTAGCATGATGCAGTACGGTAGTTGTTATGATCAGCCTTGCATTAAGTTAACATTTATAGCTTTAGTGCTCAGTGAACTGCACAGTTGCTTGCCTCTGAGTTGCCTAAAGCCGTAGTTAAGACATTGACAGAAGCCTCTTAAAAGCAGATTCTAACCATCAGGGAAATGGCAGCATGAGCTAAAGAAGTTACGTCTGTGCAATGTTTTCTAATAAACAACTGTTCATTGCTTACTACAAAGCAATTATTTTACCGTCATGAATTGGCACTCGCAACATAAATTGTGGATTGGTTAAAGAAATTTTACCTGCTTTGAACATCCTAAATCAGCCCAGGATGTTTTCCTGGAGTAATCACAAGATTACTTCTATTTCATCAGTTCTCCAAAAAATCCCCTATTTAGTTCTAAAAATAAGATCATATATTTCCACATTTATTCTTTCTGAAGTGTGAGTTCAGCCTACAATACATCCAATGACATTTGAATAAATAATACACCACCTATGTATGGACACACTTCTGTACACATGTGTCACTTTTGAATCACTGTGCCAACAGTAGTTAGAAATGTGTCAATTCAGGGTCATTTGCTCCACCAGCTTTTCTTTATGATGTGTAATTTTATTAAGAGTGTTGGAATGTTGATTATAATAATAGAATGTAAACTTAAAGAATAAAAGGTGCAAGGAAAAAGAAAAAAGAGAGAAGAAAGAAAAAAACAAATATAATAAAAAGTAAAGAAATATATAAAGAAGTGATTTTCAGCCCTCATCACAGTAAGTATAAACAAAATTAATGACTTTTCATTCCCTCTTTCACTTTTTATCCTGTATCTCATCCCTTATTTATAGTTAAATTCATATAACATTATCTTTTCAATCCTGGGTTCAACAGAAAGTCATAAAGGATTGTCAGAAGTAACAAAATATCTTGTTTTAACCTTGATCAAATAAACCAACTTAATATTCCTTCCTTTTATTTTAATAGTTGTCATCTTTAGTTCATTCAAATATTGTTGTAGGATTTTATTTCTCTTAATTTCTTCTTTATCTCATCACACAGAGTTCTTTAAGGTTTTAACAAGCCTCTATTGTAAATACAATAAGAAACAAATGTCCCGTCACTTTCTTGATTTATCATTTGTATGTTCGCTCTTGAATTTTAAAACATCAGCCAATTTCTTTTATAGATCAAGAGAAACATCCTTTTCAAGTCAATCTCTTGATCTGTCAATTGTAAATCTATTTTCAATAACATATCTATCTTGTCAGATAAAATTTCTTCTACATCTGTCATTTTCAAGAACATCTTTTGGATGTACTCTGTCCACAGAACAGACATTGTTACTGACATTGTTGATATGGTGGCTATTAATTTCTGACTCCATTCCTCAAAAATCTCCTTCAATATTTCATTGTTATAAGGTTTTCCATTTTATAAGCTTGTATTTTCCCCTCTATCTAAAAATCTTTGGTCCATCTAGTATCCAGTTTTTAAATCATGAAATTACTTACATCTGTTATGTCTTCCAAAAACCAAATCTGATCTATTTTCTATGAGAAGTTGTTTGTTCTTTATAAATAATTCCAAAATCTTATTGTAAAAGTTTCAATATTCCAAATTAACCTTAGTCTAGAAAACTTTCTTATTTAGAAGTTTGCTATTTATTTCAGATGTATGTATGTATTAACTTCTTTCATTTGTAATTGATTTTTCTTTTGTTCAGACTCAAAGCTAAAATCACCCAATTAAGACTTTTCAATCTAGTTGTTTGAAAAGTCTCTAACAGCTTTAAAATGATTAGCAGGAAATTTTTGAAAGTGATTAGAACGTGAGATTTGCAAACTTAATATCTTTTAAAAAGTTCCATCATGGTTGCAAGCAAAATGGCTAATCTCTTAGTCTCCCAGTAATCAAATCTACAGATAAACACTGTCTTGTGGTGTCCTCACAAGAAGCAGCATTCCAAAGCATATGTGGACAATCTCCTGTTCTGTTCTGTCCTTATCCAAAGATATTCCCAGGGACTGATCTACTCACCAGTTCCTTGGTCTTTGCTCTGGTTGTCAGCTCTTCAATTTGTCATGCCTTCCC
>JANHZU010000714.1:71531-90154 GCA_032468055.1 Acrochordus granulatus
TATTTTTAAGAAGAGCAAGACTAGTGAAATAAAAAATAATGTTAAAGTTTATTGAATAAGAAGAAACATTGTATTGTGGTAAGGATAAAGTACTAAGATTGAGTGGATTAGGACTGTAAACTGAAGACTGTAAAGGGTGGTATATAAAAGAGAGAATGATAGAAAGGAAAGATATAATATGAACAATAATGGAATAAATTATTTTAATTTGCTTTTGTTTATTACAGATTAAGTATTGTGATATTAATTAGATTTCTGTTAAGATTATAACTTATGAAGGAAACATGTTTTTTTATGAGATTGGAGAAGAAATATCAATGCTGACTTAAATTGGGTATATTGTTTTAGTCTTGTTATATATATATATATATATATATATATATATATGTGTGTGTGTGTGTGTGTGTGTGCATTGTTATGTATTTAGTTTATATGTGTGTTTTGTCTTTGTAATGTATTTTATGTATTTTTTTGCAATTTTAGTTTTAGTTTAGTTTTTTTTTTTATAACAAGAAGAGAGAGCATGAATTACCAAGTCCTGACTTATTTATCTTTCTGTAAAATACTCAGCATGGGCCAGCATGATATTTGTCCAGCAAATATAATACAAAAAAAATCTGTCAGCAAATTGCTTTATAGATCATATTACATCAGCTTTAGATGAATTTATTCATTTCTTCCCGTCTCCACATTTGATGGCAGCAGTATTACCTTCATTGAACAGACTGTCTCCCTCACTGATGACAGATTTGAGTAATCTTAAAAAGATTTGCCATTTTTAAAATATTATGCATCTTATTCCTTAATTTGAGGATCATTCTCAATTTGAATTGTTTGGCATGTTTTCTTTTTTGTGTTACATGTCAGTATCATTTTTAGAACATATTTTCATGAACTTTATCCCAGCCATCACTTGAATGATAACAATAAAGAATAGGATATTAAATTGCCTGCAGTTTCTTGAGGAGCTCCAATGGCTCTGTTATACCCAGAAGCTGTTTGCCCTTTGAATAATTGAGGAATGTATTGTTACTAACCGAAGTTTCACAAAAGGATGCTGTGTATCACATGATGGTAGTACATTGACCTTTTCTACAATTTTGGAAACAGAATGTAACAAGAATGCTTATTTCTTCTACCACAGAATAATAGTTTGTGTGCTTGCATTTTCAAGCAATAAATGTTGTCAGAAAAATTCTCAAGCAGCATTATACATTAAATTTTATCATACCGTCTATTCCTTGAGATTTTATCTGAATATTTCTATTATTTAATGGTACTTTATTTGGCTGCTATTTTTGTTTTAATTTGCTGTTTTATTTAGCCATCACTTGTACATCGTAAACCTAACTTTGGACATAAGTTAATATTCCTTTAGTTACATAATGATACCTAATTAAAAACTCTATTCAGGAAAATTTGAAACATTATTCCATTCCCATCAAAGAAGAAAAATCTGCCTTACAGTTTACAGTGATGACAACAGTGTATCAATATTTACAAGATACTTCAGGAACAGATGCCGCCATGCAGGATATTGTACTATATTATCAGAAATGAAAGGATAGGATAGGATAAGATAGAAACTGATTTAGTCATTTGACCACACCAAAAGTATAATGAAAATGGCCATGGCTCTACTCCTAATTGCAAAACCACAGGAGGACCCCTTATGTTTTTTATGGGTTTCAAATTTTTCTCCCTTATGTAATGAGGTCCTCTTCCAAGTTCTCTTCAGGAGTTAAGATGGGCTTCTGTAAATTGGAGAGCTTTTATGGAATTCCCTCCCCCGAGAGGCTCAAATGACATTCATATTAATATAATTTCAGCATTAGTTAATCACTTTCCTATTTTACCAGGCTTTTTAGCTGGTTTCAAGTTATAGGGTAATTACACTTTCATTCATATTCTTTTCATTTTAGATTAACTTCCTTGCAACCACTAAGCTTACATGTATTTCTCACAACCTCTTTTTTGTGAAAAGTTGATGATCTTGCTGTGACATCTGTCACCCCATTGATCACCAGGATTGATTTGGCTATAGGTCTTTTTTGATGTTGTAAAGCTAAATGTCAAACTATAACATAAACATGAATGTAATAATTTCTTAGTAATAAATGGTGATGAATGTAAGACCACACCCACGAAATATGAGACTGCACTTTCTAAACAACATTTTCAGCCCATAGGAAAACTAGAACTTTTTTATCTACATTCCAGCCAAGTATTTTATCCAATATTGGGTTGGCTGCTCAAAAGATTCTGCTCTTTTCAAAAACAGTTTACATTTATACAAAATGGTTTCATCATTAATCTCTAGTCTTCAGTTTCTCAAATCTGCCCTTTTAAAAAGTAAATCATTTAAACCCACAGTGCAGAAATACATATTTCAAACAACAAATGGTTACTACTGAAATATATCTTTGAAGAAATGCAAGATGATTTAATGTTAATTAAACCCAAGTAAGTACATTATTCTAGATTCCTAAACATTGAGCTCTGAATTATTAATTGATGAGCAAAAAATGTAAGTACATTTCCAGTGTTAAATAACACAGTCCTACAATTTATCCCATCATCACTTTTTTCAGTCTTAAATTAAGGAGTATAATTCCAAAATTCAGTCTTCAGACACTGTTTAAAGCATTTTTCTAATTACTTCACTGTGTGGCCTTGCATGTTAGTGTGCAATTTTCTTTAATACAATTGCATTTATTTGTATTTCCAAAGTCATATTAAGTATTTCCATTATGTCATATTAAGCATTTTCAACTGTTATGGCATTTTATAATAAGACATTTTAAATTGCTTTGAAGAAACAAGTTAGCAACTTCTCAGTAGGTTTCCTGCAATTCCAATGAAGCCTAATCAATTATTCTCTTAAAATCCATGATGCCACAGTTTTACCAACATTTTGCTTTTCCGTGTTTCAGACTAAACTACAGTCTGCTGAAAATGCACACAACCCTTGATATATGTTAACAAATGAAGACTGAATTAAGTTGCATTATATGCAGGAACCCTGAGGAGGAACTTATATCCTCAACAATTTACATCAGAGCAAGAAAGTACATGCAAATGCTTTGTGCTATCTTTTGTTCTTGTTTTAAAAAGTAGACGCATCACCTCATTTCTAGTCTATGTGACTTTTTGACTAATCAGTTATTACTCCACATAAGAAGAATGATTTTTTTCTTAGGAAATACCCATTGGATAAGTTTTCATTAAAACAAATGTCTCCCATTTGGAATAAACTTGTCTCGATGTTTCTCTGGTTGCTTGGGGCCTATAAGCTCTGAAAGCCAAAGTGTGGATGATTATAGTTTTTTTTAAAACTGTTTTAGGGCAAGGTGATTCTAACATAAGACTGACATTTTATCAATAAGGAGTCATGAAATGGGGTTTGGGAGGCAACTGGCATTATTTATTTATTTATGAGGGGACCAACCATCTTCTAAGTCTGAACCTTGCCAATTCCTTTCATTATCCTACTTATCAGAAAAAGGAATAATCTGATGCCCAATTAGGAGTGAATTGCTTCTGAAAGAGTGTGTGCCATTTGCAAACATACAGTATATGGATTTTTGAGGGAATTGAAGATAGAAAGAAGATGAAACAACCGTTCTGTACTGCAGAAAGGAACCTCAGTCATTCACGTAAAATAAATTTGGAGGTTTGCAAATCTTGTCAACAATTCTGTAAGTTCATTAATGAACTAACCAGATCCACTGCCTCTAAATTAGACAAAAGTTAAAAATAATATTCAGCCACATTCTAGATTGAGCAGTTATCTTCAGAATAGACTGAATAGTTGCTGCCACCCATACCTGTACTCTTATCCAGCCATTATGGACCATAAGAGCAATTCCACAAAGAACATCTGGAAACTCATTTTCTGATATGGGACTAAATGTGCCATGTTCTCACCTTCTGATCCTCACTAGAGGTTTCTGATGTTTTTAGTTAGCTTTCTTTCAAAAAATAACATGATGTAATTGTGTTAATACAATGCCTATTTTATATCTAAAGTATATATTGTGTAAAACTCCTTTATTTGTTCCCTCCTATCACTGAATCAATGTGGCTGTTTTCCTATGCCTTGGGATGGAATATTTTTTTAGTCCCTGGTATTATATGTATGTTTTTAAAACAAATCTATTTTATTCTTCCTTACTTTTAAGTCTGATAGCTTATAAATTTAATAAAATAAATTATTTTTACTAATAAATACCATAAAATATTCACACATTACACTAGGTGACGATATGCATTTTTCCTGTGTTTTGGATTAGTATATTTGCAAATCTTCATATAGCAGCATGATATGTGAATACAAGCAACTGAGTTAGTTAACAAACTATGGTGATGTACACATATTGTTTGCCATAAATTGAACTTATAGCATTTTCTTGTTTAACTATCTAAATATCTCTGAATAACACACTAAAAATTGTACATTTTTTCCCCAGACAAATAACAGTGGCATAGGGTGATAAATCCCCAAGACTTAAGCACAATCAATTTGATGAGAGATATTTATAATGGATTTGGAAAACATCATTTAGGCTTTAAATAGCTAAAAATGCAGCTTATATGATTAACTACAGTGTAAAAGTCATCAGAATAATGTCATTCAGACATCACTGCATGCAAAAAAAAGTTATTATGAATACTAGCTTCTAGTTTCCTACTAATAAACAGATGTTGAAGATATAAGCTTCAGTTTTCTTCAACTTTCAAAGAAAGCAAGATCAATAAATCAGCAGATAGTCAATACTTGTTCTTAAACTGAGGATTATTCTGGACCTCGGAAGAGGATGCTGAATAGCTACACATCAAAAAGTGAGGCGAACAAAAGCTAAATTTGTTTTATTTTTATGTCAGTATAAATAAAACTAAATAAAAAGAAATGGGATTACTTTAATTTATTTATGCATTTATTTGTGCTTACTTCTAGGCACATTTAAAATTACAATTCCATGGCAATTTCTGGAGGACCTTTAGGGGTCTATCTAAAATCCTCAGGAGCAGCATAAGATCTGTTTTGCACAAAACAAGTCCCACATCTTTTCCTCAGCTAGTTAGCCTTAACTTAAGTCAAAGCGAAACTGGCCTGCTTGAAATTAGAAAATCTGGTGTATTGTTTTATTATTGTTGCTATTTGATTATATTTAAGTTTGGATGATTAGATTATTATTGTTTTTGTTCGTGCAAAAATTGACTGAAAACCATGACTATATTTTTGACCAACAGCTATAAAGAATAAAACTATTAGGTTGTGCAATAATTTTAGAATTTAGAATTACCATTTATTAGCTTCACTGGGAAACATGCTTTATACCACTGATCTAACGGTATTATTTACAGATGGAAATGGAGGAATGTTCCAAGGTGTTTCTCACTATAAACAAGCAGAAAAATTATATCGTTTAGAAGAGGTTAATTTCTAGTGTAGCTTCTGCCCTAATGCCTGCTCAGAGGGCCTAGTGTTGCAGAGCAGTCCAAGGACTCAGTGCTCTTTAAATATTTTTGTCCCAGGAGAAAATTAGATGTTCATCCATTAAAACTCCAACCTGAATTCCAGCCAAGCAGTGAAAAGCGTGGACCAATAGCACATTACAGTATTTCCTCTGTGAATATATTATTTTCCTTGCTTACAATTCCACTCTAACTTTTTCTTCAAACTGCCAACCGATTTAACAGTTAGAATCCCCATCTGAGTGCTTCTCTGCTTAAAAATGCTTAATTATCATCCCTGTAAAAATGCAGTGTATTGGTAAGTGAAAATACAGAAAGTTTCAAAAGCATATTGAAAAAAAATTTTTTGAAGAAGAAGAAAGAACAAAGCTGGAATTGGAGGACAAATTTTGGAAGAGTGTTAATTATTCGCAAATACACAGACAGTTTTTTTTAAAAAAATGTGGTTCATACTTGGATTATAAGTTCTATTTTTAATAACATACATTTCCCCTTTGTTCTCCATACATGGACAATCAAATATATGGTGAACAACAGTATGGTAAAGAATATGAATTCTTCCAGTTGTTCAAGAACACACTATAGGCATAACTTTTCCCAAGTATTTGGTAATGCATTCTGGAATTAATTAATTACAATACTGTAATGCGCTCTACATGGGGCTTCCCTTGAAGAGTATCCAGAGATTGCAGCTGGTGCAGAGTGCATCTCTGTTTTGCAGAGATGATTTTAGGGGCCAATAGATCTGCCCACGTAACACCTTTGTTCCGTGAGCTTCACTGGTTACCAGTTTGCTTCCGGGTACAATCCAAGGTGTTAACATTGACCTTCAAAGCCTTTCATGGCATGGGACCAGGCTATCTGAGGAGCCGTGTCACCCCAATGGGGAGTTCCCAGCCCACCAGAATCAGCAGAGGAGTCCTTCTCAGTTCCCGTCGGTCAATGAATTTTGGCTGACAGAGTCTAGGAGAAGATCCTTCTCTGCTGTGGAGCATCTTGTTCCTCAAGCTGAGGGCTTCCCCCTCCCTGATGGCCTTCCAAAAGGGCCAAGATCTGGCTCTGCGAGTTGGCCTGGGCTCCAGGGGGGGTTCATTATCATCATGGAGGTGGCTGATGGATTCCTAGCCGTCCTCATCCCCCTTTTTACATGTGAGATACTTTTTAGCCTGCCCCTCTAGTTCTGCGGGTTTTTTATTTTTATGTTTTAAATTGATGTTTCTAATGTGTGTTTCTTGTTAGCCACCAAGAGTCTCTGGATTTTGGCGGCATAGAAATTAATAAATAAATAAATAAAATGCATTCATTCATTCAGTATATTTTGTGAGTGGACTTGACCATGGATATATCAGAGAACACAAGATCTACAAAACTTTGGTTGTTTCTTTTGAGAGGTTCTACTTAGCTGCTGATATACATAACTATTGTTCTGAGAAGGATGTGATAAATTTCTTTGGCAAGACTGATGTCTGATTTGCAGCCAAATTCTGCTTTCAGAGGGTTTAATATACTGTAAAGTTAAAAGTATCTGGAAACTAATAGTTACAAGAGAAGATCAACACTATAATTTTTCTATTTTCTATCCTCCATGAACAAATCCATTTATCTTTATATCTAAACAGAATTTATCTCAGTAGGAAATCATTCCTCAAGCTGACATTGTTGTCCTGGTTTTCATTTACAAAAAAAAAAGCAAACAAAATTAGAAGTAGATAATTATTAAATTCACTTTGGATATCAGTGGAATTTCACATATGAGAAAATTTTTATGTATCTCTGAATATATATATGAATATAAACTGGCACATGCTGCACTTTCCAGAAAGAAGTAAAGGGAGAAAGTTTAGGAGGAATGGGTGAATGGATGGATAATTATGTACCTATCTTATCTTCACTCCCCTAAACTACTTTAATCAGAAGAACAAAGTAGAGAAAATGTAAACAAAAATGTTCTGAAATTTGCATATTTGCCCCAATAAAAAAGTTATGAGGGTAATGTCAGTTCCAGTTTTAGGGTTTAGTTATTACAAACTATTTAAATAATAATAATTGTTTTTTTAAAAAAAAACTTCTGTAGAATTAATGACTATCAACTCTACCCACCTTCCCCAGAAAATGCTTTTGTAAAGGATAGGGGATCTGGGTATGAAAGAGAAAAAAGCATGTTAGTAGAAGCATGTGCCCTTAACTTATGTGAAGAAAGCTACTATCCATTTACAGCTACATACATGAAAGGGTTTTTCCAGGGGTTGAGAACAGCACTGGGAGAAGTCACTTTGGGGCATTGTATGGGAGCCTTGCTTACCCCATTGTCAAATGTCTTAAAAAAACAAAGTGCAGGGATATAGGGATGTCCATGATAACCTTCAGGTAACAACTGGAGCTGGTATCATCAAAGCAGGCCAGATTAGGAAACCAAAGTTAGGAACTTTATTTCTATAAACTGCCTGGACTCACTGAAAGTTGGGCATGCATATAAATTTTCTTAATAAATAAATAATGCTCATACTATTTTTATTATAGAGTTACAGTAACAGAGTTTTGCAAGCCTCAATGTCCCTCCCCCTCCCTACCTTTATCTTTAAGAAAACTAGGGAAGGTCAAGTCTAAGATATTTTATCAAATTATCATTAGTACTGTAGACTCAATTTCTTTTATCTGACTACTGTCTTGGTTGTGGCTCTTTCTTCTGTTCCTTAAGGTTATTCTTACAGCTAATTAAATCAGGTCCCTGCCTCTAAACTGACTTCCACAGACTGTTTGTGTCTGCAAAAATTTAAAATGTGATGGGAAGAGCAACCATCATTTAAGACTATATCCTGCATTCATGTTCTCAACAAAATAATTAGTGATTTTAATTATGAATTATTTTGAATTATTTAATTAATTAAAAATAATTATTTTCACGCAGATGTAAGCAGGATGTGGATGAACTCTCAGGCAAGACTGACCACTTGTTAGCAGTTAATTGTATGGGAAAATCTTTCATTTTCCAATTGGGAAAATACAGTATGTGAAAGAAGAAACCTTTTCTGCAGTTATGTTAGTCTAGTTGCTGCCTGGATACGTCTTTTATTTGGAAAATTGCAAAAAATTGAAACTTTCTTAAAAAAGGAACTGGACTTTTATTATTAGATGTAATTGGAAAATGTTTTGCCTCTTATCCAGGAAACTTTATCAATTCCATGTGAAAAAAAGTGATGGAAAGAAAATATATCCCCCAGTGAGGCATCACCTTGGTGTGGTTGTGAGGATTGTGTGGACTGAAGAAGATGAAAGTAAAGCCATACATTCAACCATTCTGGACAGATCTTATCAGAAGAGCCAGACAAAGAGTGTCTCCCTCCCATAAAAAAATATGGTGAGACATAATTTAACCATAATTTACCATTGCCCAGGTCAACAAGGATCATGCTAGATGATGAAGTTCCTGGAAATCTGGTGAAAAATGAGCTACAGGACTATGGAGAAGGAAATGACAACCCACTCTAGTATGCTTGCCAAGAAAATCAAAAGGCTAAAAGATAGGACACTGGAAGATGAGCTCCTCAGTTAGAAGTTGTCCAATACACCACTGGGGAATAGCAAAGGGCCATAACAAGGAGCTCTAGAAAGAGTGAAGCAACTGGGCCAATGACAGATCCTTAGCTGTAGATGTGTCTGAAGGTGAAAGGAAAGTCCAATGCTGTAAAGAACAATATTGCATAGGAACCTGGAAAGTAAGAGCTACAAATCAAGCTAATCTGGATGTGATCAAACATGAGATGACAAGATTGAACATCAACATCTTGGGAATCAATGATGGGAATAGGCAAATTTAATTCAGATCACCACTATATTTACTACTATAGAAAAGAATCCCTTTGAAGAAATGGAGTTGCCATCATAGTCAATAAAAGAGTTTTTGAGATTATACTGGGGTATAATCTCAAAAACAAGAGAATGATCTCAGTTTGAATCCAAGGCAAATCATTCAACATCACAGTAATCCAAGTCTATGCCCCAACCACTGATGCCAAAGAGACTGAAGTTGATTGGTTCTATAAAGATCTAAAACACCTTCTGGAACTCATACCAAAAAATGATGTCCTTTTCATCATAGGGGATTGGAATACTAAAATAGGAAGTCAAAAGATAACCAGCATAACAAGCAAAAGTACAAAATGAAGCAGGGCAAAGGCTAACAGAATTTTGTGAAGAGAACAAGCTGGTTATAACAAATACACTTTTCCAACAACCCCAGAGGCAACTCTACACATGAACCTCACCAATCCCAAAATCAGATTGATTATACTCTTTGCAGCCAGTGAAAACAAGACTGGAGCTGACTGTGGCTCAGATCATGAGCTTCCTATTGCAAAATCTAGGCTGAAATTGAGTGAGTGTAGGGAAAATCAAAAGGCCATTCAAGTATGATATCAATGAATAAACAGTGGAGGTGAGGAATATGTTTAAGGGATGAGATCTAGTATACAGAATGCCTGAAGAACTATGGACAGAGGTGTGTAACATTGTACAAGAGGTAACTACTAAAACCAACCCAAAGAAACAGAACTGTAAGAAATCAATCTGGCTGTCGGATGAGGCTTTAGAAATAGCTGAGGAAAGAAGGAAAGCGAAAGGCAAGAGAGAAAGGGAAAGATATATCAAACTGAATGCAGATTTTCAGAGAATGCAAAGAGAGATAAGAAGGTCTTCTTAAATGAACATTGCAAAGAAATAGAAGAAAACAAAAGAATGGGAAAGACTAAACATCTGTTCAAGAAAACTGGAGATATCAAGAGAATGTTTTGTGCGAAAATGGGTACAATAAAGGACAAAAATGGTAGAGACCGAACAGAATCAGAAGAGATTAAGAAGAGGTGGCAAGAATACACAGAAAACCTATAGAAGAAGGATCTAAATGTCCCTGGTAATGACGATGGTGTGGTCACTGACCTAGAGCTGGACATACTGGAGAGCGAAGTCAAGTAGGAAACATTACTAACAACTAAAGCTGTGGATGTGTCTGAAGGTGAAAGTATTTCAGATGAACTATTTAAAACCCAAAAATATAATTCTGTTAAAGTGTTGCAGACAGTATGCCAGCAAATTTGGAAAACTCAACAGTGGCCACAGGACTGGAAAAGATCAGTTTGCATTCCAATCCCAAAGAAGGGCAATGCCAAAGATTGTTCAGACTACCATAGAATTGCACTCATTTCACATGTTTACAAGGTTATGCTCAAAATACAAGAAGCTAGGCTTCAGCAGTACGAGAGCCAAGAACAACCAGAAATACAAGATGGGTTTTGAAGAGGCAGAGGAACCAGAGATCAAATTACCAACATTTGTTGGATCATGGAAAAAGCAAGGGAGTTACAGAAAAACTCTACTTCTGCTTTATTGACTATGCTAAAGCCTTTGATTGTATGTATCACAACAAAATGTTGCAAATTCTTAAAGAGATGGGAGTACCAGACCACCTTACCTGTCTCCTGTGAAACCTATATTCTGCTCATGATTCAACAGTTAGAACTGGACATGAAATAATAGATTGGTTCCACATTGGCAAAGGAGTACAACTAGGCCATATATAGTCACCCTGCTTATTTAACTTATATGCAGAGTACATCATGTGAAATGCTGGGCTGGATGTATTTTATCAGCCACAACTAAGATTGCTGGGTGAAATATCAACAATTAACAACCTCAGATATGCAGACTATACCACTCTAATGGCAAAAGTGAAGAGGAACTAAAGAGCTTCTTGATGAGGGTGAAAGAGGAAAAGCTGGCATGAAACTCAACATTAAAAAAGTAAGATATGATACCATCCGTTCTGGCGTATAGAAGGGGAAGAAATGGAAGCAGTGACAGATTGTACCTTGTTGGTCTCCAAGATCACTGCTAACAGTGGCTGCAGCCATGAATTAGAAAGATGCCTGCTGCTTGGGAGGAAAGCTATGGAAGACCTAGACAGCGTATGAAGAAGCAGAGGCATCACCTTGCCGACAAAGGTCCAGATAGTCAAAGTTATGATTTTCCCAGTAGTAATGTATGGCTGTGAGAGATGGACCATAAAGAAGGCTGAGCACTAAATAATTGATGCCTTTGAATTGTGGTGCTGGAGAAGACTCTTGAGAGTACCTTGGACTGCAAGGAGATCAAACCAGTCACTCCTAAAAGAAATCAACTCTGATTGTTCATTCATCAAGGACGGATGCTGAAGCTGAAGCTCAAATTCTTTGGCTACCTCATGAAAAGAGAGAACTCATTGGAGAAGAAGCTGGGAAAGATTGAAGGCAAAGGGAGAAGGTGACAGCAGAGAATGAGATGGTTAGATAGCATCGTCTGATGATGATGGGCATGGGTTTGGGAGGACTCTTGGAGGCAGTGCAGGACAGGGAGACTTGGCGTGCTGCAGTCCATGGGGTTGCAAAGAGTCAAACGTTACTGCACAACTAAACAACAACAACAAAATCAGCTTATCTACTATTTGTGACAAGGCAGAGCAACTTTTTCTTTGTTACATCTCTTCCCTTCATTTCTAACTTGCAAGGGAAATGAAAGGAACACATTTCATTTCTGCGAGAGAGAGAAAAACAACTTAGAAAGGGAATTTTGAACAGAGAAATATGGATAGCGATGGGCTATGGATCCATCAGTTGGATAGCTACTTATTTTGCATCTCCCCAATGAGATCAACAGTGTAATAAAATTTATATTTTGTAATGTATATTGGAAGTAAAATGCATGGAACACAGTCTAGTTGAAAAAACTGATCCAATGATCTGAGTGCCTTTTGATCACTTTTGATCCAAGTGCTAAGTGTCGATGGATGGTTTCACGAGTTTTGCTCTCATTTATTATTTATTAATAATTTTTCCACCTTTTTATTTTTTATCATTTTTTTTCATTTTTAATCATTTTTTCATTTTCCATCTTTTTATTTTTTATTATTTTTCATCTTTAAAGCTGAAATGTACTGAGAACAGGCATGCAAGAATTCATTTCAGATCCCTTTATTCTTTTCGCCAAAAAAAGATTAACATGGTTTTCATGCTATATATTACTAAATGGTAATATATTCTTGCTGTTGAGACACATAGAAAAGGCCCCAATCTTCTTATCCTGAGTTATGTCTGAAAAAACTCCTGAATAAAACCAGAGAGAACCACTGCCAGTAAATGATAATCCAATAGAAAAACATGCATCAATACTTTGACTTGTACAGGGGACTTCTTACATTCCTAATGATGTTGCAATGGTAATATAATTGCTTCAGGTCAAAGTCTACATCAAAACTCAAAGGGTGGAAATAGAGTGGAGGTAGGGAGATTTTCATGCAGACTAATTCTCAAGTATATGCAAGTATATTAGAAGTGACTTCATGAGAATAACATGGCTTAGTTTGATATAAAATTTCATCTTTCAGTCCCAGTTCATCTAGCCAAGTTAAATTTATTTTCTCTTTCTAATACTTCTCTGATCTCTGTGATCAAGATTGATGCTGCACCCTTAATAAGTACTTCATTGATTACAGGAAGGAATTGTCATCTTCCTGGGAAGCAATCAAAGAATGAAAAGAGGAAATTTGTGAGTATTTGTCAGTGGTTCTTGATTAAAAAGGGAAGCATTAAACTATCCTAAGCAGGAGAAATAATTGAGCTAGCATGGTGATAAAACATGTATTAACCTGCTGTCCCAGTATTGATGGCTCTCCTGTGTTCAGGTTTGATTCATCATGCAGCAGCCACCATACATATTATTTTCATCCAGCTTTGTACTGATACAATAGGATAAATTATATCAATGTTACAGGAAAAATATATATTTTATCTTTATGATGACAGTCTAAAATTATCTTATTTAATAAACAGAGCCCTTCTTGCAGCTTGATAATATATTCTAACTCTCAAATATGACATCATTTGACATGACTTGGATTGACTTTGAACTTGAAATATGACCACAGAAGATTTTCAGCTGTGTACAAGCTTTCTCTTTTCATTCTTTCCAAGCAAAAAATGAGTGTATTAAAAAAAAAATCAGTATTGTCATCTGTTTTTTGACATGAGGGTTGACAGCTTTATAAGTTTGTATTTTATTATATACATATTAAGGATTTCTTTTTGTTTTACACACAAGTTGGGAAATAACAAAAACAAACAAATATTTATCCTTCTGCAAGTTTCCGAAATGAATTGCAAGCAATCCTTGACTTAGAATCATTGGTTTAGCATCTGTCCAAAGTTATAATGGCACTTAAAAAAGTGACTTAAGACAGGTCCTAGACTGTCACAGTTACCCCATGGTCATGTGATGAAAAATTGGGCACTTGACAATTGGCATGTATTTATAATGGTTGCAACATTCCAGAGTTACGTAATCACATTTTGTAATTTTTACAGCCAGCTTCCCACAAGAAAAGTTGATGGGGAAGCTGGATTCACTTAACATCTGTGTTATTCACTTAACAACTGCAGTAAATCACTTAACAACCATGACAAAAACATTTGTAAAATTGAGCTGATTCACTTAACATTCCGCTTGCTTAGCAATGGAAATTCTTATCCCTATTGTGGGATAGAGTTACTTCCTACCAATTATCAGTTACATCATATTCTAAGTTCGAATATCTGTGTATAGATATATTCTTGTGCTTTCATGTGTTAATAGATGGGTTTAGGTTTGCTTAAACATAATTTCTGATTTGGTTTTTAAATGAAATACAATTTCTGTTTCTAATATAATCCAGTACTATCTATTACTGTGGAAAGTTTAATGTGATTTCCTCCCAATGATGACATTATATAATGATAAGGCCAATTAGTAAATTGTTGTCCTACTGTTGGATTTTACCTAACTTAGCATTAATTGTATTATACACTTCTACCATTTCTATAAGCTAAACTACCTGACGTTATCATCGTTTGTGATCACTTACCAGACTAGCATGAAACAATTGAAAATAATAGTATGGATTTCTTGGATTCTGAAATAATTATTTCTCCCTGATAAGGTGTTTTTTCCTCTAAAATTATTTAATATATTTTAATTAATAGACATATCCCAACAACACAGCTCTCATCCCAAAATCTAAAGACACAAAACTTGTGCTATGTGATAGAGCAATTCAAAGAAACTGCTTAATCATATATTCACAATTCACTTTGACTATCCCTATAGAAAAAAAAGATTGCACCTGCTTGGTTATCAAAATTTGTAAAAGTGATTAAAGTGTTAAAAAGTGTTAAAAAATTTAAAAGTCAGTTAATTGTTATATGGCAGAAAGAAGTGATATTTATGATATAGCTGCTACTGAATACTCAGAAGAATTTTTCTACTGAAAATTCAACTTTTCAGAGTTCTAACTCTCCTTCCCTTCATTGCCAGAGAGGGTATAGAAAGCCTGATACAATTGGTAAAGTGATTTAAAATGGACCATTATTTTTAGCTCAGCTATTTATAGCAATTCAAGGAAAGAAGAGAAAGTACTTTTGAACTGTTATGGGACAGGAGAAAATCTTTTATTTATTTATTTATTAAATTTATATGCTATCGAAATCAAATGACTCTTGATGGCTTACAATATAAAAACATAATAAAAAAGAAATAAAAACAAATAAATTTTCCTGGAATGGAGAATTTGTTTTACCCAACTGGAACAGAAGTGA
This sequence comes from Acrochordus granulatus, assembly GCA_032468055.1. NCBI lineage: Eukaryota > Metazoa > Chordata > Lepidosauria > Squamata > Acrochordidae > Acrochordus > Acrochordus granulatus. Next base: position 86,666 of record JANHZU010000714.1, read on the forward strand.
AATTAAATGTGTGGCTATGTGGATGGATGAGTCCTGGCAACCATATGGGCAAGACTTTTCTAGGTAGCATTTTTGGAAATGGTTTGCCATTGCCTTCTTCCTAGGACTGAGAGGAATGACTGACCAAGTCACCTAGTTGACTTTGATGCATAAAGAATGACTAGAACTTGGGTTTTTCTGCTCCTAGTCCAGGACTTTAATGACTAAACCAACTGGGTTTTTATGTTTGTCATATGTGGTTTAATTTTTTGTTTTGTAGCTTGTGTAGCTCTTTGGAAGGAAAAAACATGTTGGAATAGGGCCATTTCAATAAAGACTTGAGTGAACATTCCTCAACTTTGTACAACAATGGTGCAACAATACTGGACCATTTCTATAAGCTAATTTAAGAAGGTCTTCATTTCACTTCATCTGTTTCAACCAATACTAGTTGAAAAGAGTTTAAACATGTCTAGTGCCTGCAGATAAGCCTCTTCTAGCTTTTAGAAATGCAAGACCAAGTGTGAATTCTCATCAAGACAAATCCTTCCTTGCCTCTGTGAAAAGAATAATGACAGAACTTTTTGTCAAGGCAAATCTAAGCTGCCTTGTGCAGGTCTGGTTGAAATCGCCTGCTGCATTTTCTTAAAGATGAAGGCTAGGAGGTTCTGATGCATCTCAGATTAGCTTTTTCACAAAATTAAAATTAAGCTAATCCCCTCTCCCCACTGGAAAAACTTTGTAACATTTGATCTGGAGGATCTCCCCTGTTCAGGAGCCGGAAAAAGTTTTATCTTACCAATATTTCAATTTATACCAGTGGCCCATCTGCTCTGGTATTCAATTGCTACAACCCAATCAGATGCCAATAGGAAGATCAGTAGCAGAGGTATAACAACAACATCAAAGACTTTCCTCTTCTATTTTTTAAGCAAAGTTATGGAATGCCACTAGAAGTACATTAAGGAGAATCTGTTCTACTTATATTTACAAATCCTACAACTACATTAAACGGATCAAACTTCTTTAAGTTTACTTTTTTCCATCTGCCTGATCTGGATTATTTTACCCAGTGGTGTCCCAGCTCTGAATGGAATTAAGATATGCGTTTTCTGCCTATATGTTTAGCAACTATTAATAGTAGAATGCAGCCCAGAAATGCCATAGGTACCTATGTAATTCCTACCTTTTAATCTGTCATTGATTGCCCATTTATTCACCGGGTGTCATAATATTATTATGGTGTCATAGTAGAGAAGATTTCATTTGCAAAAAAAAGAAAAATATCTTTCTTTGTTGCTAATCTGGCATAAATACATGGATTTTTGATACTTCTGACAAACTGTAATTCAGGCGGCTGTTAATCAATACTTGAAAAATAGTGCAACATAGGACTAAAATAGACAAATAATTTTGTCGCAGATTACAGCTATGTAAAAACATGATGTATTGATGGCCCTTGTAAAATTTGTCTAAAATGTGAGGAGCAAATTCAGCAATTTAATATATTAATCAGAGCTCAAATTCTTCCTAAATCAAATATTAGCTCTAGTGGGACAGTGAGAAAAAGAATTGGGCCTATCCATGTATGCATAGAACACAAAATGCTAATATATGTCCTGAATTGGTGTACAGAAAAACTTTGGAAACAATAGAGTCATCTATTATTTCAGGAGTGAAGTCCAAATAAAAACTTAACCTATTATATCTGAAGCCCATTAATTGGGTGTCCATACACTAAAGTCGCAATATATTCACCTCCTTTGCTGAAGTCTTGCATTCAGATATGTACATACTGAATACTTCTGTACTTTCCAACATCTGTCATTTGCCCAGCTCAGATTTTAATTGAAATTAGATTTCAGTTTAGACTACTTTGATTGATTTGACTAGACTATTTAAAACTGAAGTAATTGAATTCAAAATAATATTGTCATTAAGATTCAGACTAAGCATATATAGACAGACAATTGTTTGAATGATTCTTCCAGCTCTGCAGTGAAAGTCAATGATTTTAGTGAAGTTTCCTAAATATTTCTGGACACATTGATGGAGAGTTTAATGATTTTGTGACTGAAAGATGTAAGTAAAAACATTACAGCTGAGTGAAGTAAATGACACACATAAAATAAATTTAAAATAAACATCTTGAATGTGGTGAAAAAGAACTAAACTTGCATTTCTCCAGTAGTTTTCACAAAGGTGAATAAAATATGCATATTAAGCTGTGCATATAAAGGAAAATAATTCCAAAAACTGAACCACAGTATGGAACAGTTTTGCAATTAATGGAAATAGTATGGAACAAAGTACATACTAAACAGTAGAGAAGAAGATACAGCCATGAAATTGCATACAGAATTTTTTGTGGATTTTTTTTTCTAATTGCCAATGCAGGCAATCTTTAGGAAAATAGATATCCTGAAAATCTTACTATATGCATGCAAAATCTACACATAGGACAAGAAGCTACAATCCATATAGAACATGTCAAAACAGACTGGCTTCAGGTTGGCAAATAAGTGGAACAAGAGTGCATGCTCTCTTCTAATTTAATCAACCTATATCAGGGACTGACAACCTTCTTCCACATAGGGACAAGAGACTGTATATATGTGAGTGGGCAATGTTTATCTCTACAACTAATAAATGAATGTAATAATATAATAATAATAATAATAATATGTAGATCTGAATAATGTTTATTTTATTATTTTATTTACTTGAGGGACCACCAGTCCTCCATAATGTTTACCTGGCTGATTTCATCCTGAAAAATTGATACCCTACAAGTTCTTTTAATTAAACCATGTCATCTACGGGGATCTTGGAAGTATATTTTTCCTGTCACAGTGCCTGCCTTCTAGGATGAGGTTCCCCCAAGATCTGGATAGCTCACTGTTGTTTAGAAGAGCAGTGAAGACCTGACTCTTCACCCAGGCCTTTGGGGAGGGAGGGTAAGACCCCTTTATTCATTACATTTGCCATCTATTAAATTTCATTAATTTCATTGCAATTTATTTCTTTGATTGTTGTAAGCCACCCAGAATCATTGAGAGTTAGGCATGTAAGTTTAATAAATTATTATGGTTGGTTGCACAGTCAGCCAGATGGTTAGATTAGATTTAGCATTTTTGTCCACCTATCAAGTCCTTTCCAAGAACATGGAATAGGCAGGTGTTGTTTGGTGATATTAAAGGTATTGTTGCAGGATGTAAACTATTCCAGGTAATGCTGCCTTTTACAACTGACTGATGGTGACTTTGTCAATGCTGATGGTATTCAAGTGGAACCTTTCCCAAAGACCTGGGATAGGCATATGCTGCTATTTGATGGTCATAGCATAAATGAAGGTCCTAATTTATTGTCATCATGTTTTTGCTCTTCCTATCCAGAATGTTTAGTCTAGTCTACCCTTCCAAATCATCCAAGTAAAGGAAGTATGATAGCCTAGCAGATGCTTTTAATGTTTCATAGCCATGGCCTGACTTGTTCAATATTGTAGACAGA
>JANHZU010000714.1:136125-146910 GCA_032468055.1 Acrochordus granulatus
CTCCTCCATTTCCAAATACATTCCATTTGCACTTTAATTCTAATAATCAAAAGCAATATGAATAAAATCAAGATTTGGAATTTCATCCTGAATATAACAAGATAGACGTATTCTATGTGGGTGAGAATGTGATTCCATTCAAATGTCACCAATCTTGCCTTCTTTCCAATTTTCTGATGAGAGACCACTAGAAAACAGAGCATATGAAAAGGACAAAGCTACACTCATGAAATTCAGAACAAAAGGTTAGTTATTTTAAAGTAAATGGAACAAACCATATCGATACATTAACACTTGAGTTATGTCTGTTATCACAACATGTAACTAAGAGGCAGAGGTGAAAAGAAAGGGAGCTGTTCTTGGTCCTGATTCATAGATTCTATGTTCTTGAAGTGCACATAATGTAGAACAGCATTTCCCAAACTGTATTCCGTGGAACACTAGGGTTTTGCAAAAGCATCATAGGGGCTCTGCAAAAAATGTCAAATATCAAATTTAAAATGGATTTTAAACTAAAATCACATGAGGCCAACTACTTGACTGTCAATTGGCATCCAAGCAGGAAATGCATCATATCATTTGGTTTCTAGAACTCTAATGTGAAGGTAGGGAGAGCATGGCTTTTCTCCAAACACCCACTCACCAACCAAAGTTCAATCTGCATTACTTCTCCAGGGAAAGTGAATGGAAGTTCCAAAAAAGTTACTTTTGTGCATACTAGAGCACTCTTGGCCTTTCTAGCAACATCCAGAAGGTTTTTGTCTTATAAATACTACTGTACCACTACTCCATTCAGTTCAATTTAACTCAAAAACTAGAAATTATATAGGAAATTGGAAGACGAATTTGAATTAGCATAAAAATGATCCAGAATATATTTTGATTAAACAAATTGCATTAAATCTCAGGTATAAATTTGGCTGATAACATAGAATCTATGCATGTATTTACTAACAACTTACTTACTATTTCACAAAGCTACTAACACCATGGACAACTGGCTCAAGATGGGTAGACTTTCAGGTGCCAAAAAATATAGCACATGCAACTTCTAGTTCTAGCTCTACCGAGACACTGATATCTGGACCTCGTGAGATTCAATAAGATTTTCTTCATTGCAGTTTGGTAAGTAAAAATACAAGGATATTAGAATTATTTTTTTTCTCTGCACAAATTGAGTCAGCCTGGAGTATGACCTCTCTATTATATTATTCATTTTAGGGCACAACTGTGATGGAAGTGACCCTCATACTGATGGTCAAGAACTGAACATATTTAGTGACAGGATCGAATGTGAAGATTTGAAATATTTGAAATCTTGGGAAAAAAGGAAATATGATGAATCATATCTCTCTGTTGGATTTATTCCAAATGGAAGTGCAGAACACCTGGGAGGGCAATACATAATTTGCAACAAAATTCTTCTTAGGAAATAGTTCCTTAGCACCTGCTAAGCTGAAACAACACCTAGAAATAAACCACCTACACCTAAAGGGAAAGGACATCAGTTTTTTCAAAAACCACAAAGAAGTCTAAATTAACCAGAAATACTGTCTACTGTGTATACGTATTTATCAATAGATCATGGTTCTAATTCTACAGTTTATAACTTTCCCTTTCTACTGGCTGCAAACTTTGGATGCATACTTTACTGTTGACTATCTAATTTCATTATTTGATTGATATTTGTTTATTACAAATAATTTGTTTATTATTTGATTGATATTTGTTTATTATTATTTTATTTACTGTTGTCTTGCAATTGTACTGAGAGATGCTGAACCGGAGTCAAATTCCTTGTGTGTCTTGCCATTTTTGGCCAATAAAGTATCTGAACCTAAAGTCCAAGCTTACAGAAATATGCAAAGACTGACAATGGAATCACAACTGAAACACCATTCTCTTATTTACAGGATTGCCCATGATGGGAAACTACATACAGAGAATCTCATTAGACCAAGTGTCAAAGAAATAGTCAGTGATGTGCTTGGAGAAGAGGTGGCAAAAAATATTTCAGCAGTCCAATGTTCTAACAATACTGTGTCCAATCATATTCATAAAATCTCAGATTATATTCCACTGGGTTTTTTATTTTTTTGTTTTATTTTAAGGTTTTAATTGATGTTTTAATATTTGTTTCTTTGTAAGCTGCCAAGAGTTTCTGGATTTCGGCAGCATAGAAATTTAATAATAAATAAATAAATATTGAAGAAGAATTAATTCAGAGATTAAAACATTGTACAGCGTTTTCAATGCAACTGGATGAGAACACAGATGTCACCAGACTTGGGATATTGCTTGTTTCTGTGAGGTATCAGTTTGAAGAATCTATCAAAAATGATTTGTTCCTATGCGCACCTTTGGACACCAATGCAACCGAGAGAGAAATTTTCTAAATCATCATTACATGCATAAACACAATTTTGACTGGCTTAAGTGGGTTAACATATGCAGCGATGGGGCTGAAGTGATGATGGAAAAATTGAAAGGGAAGTGTAAAAAATGTAGCACCAAACAGTACCAGTAGTCATTGCATTTTGCATTATCATGACCTTGTGTAGAAGAACATTCCATTTGACTTAAAGGACGTTCTTAATGATGCTGTAAAAATTATCAGTTTTGTAAAGTCTCACCCACTCCAGTCAAATCTTTTTACAAAGGCTTGTGAAGGAATGGGAAGTCAACATCGATCACTTCTAATTCACACAGAAGTTAGACGGCTTTCAAGAGGCAAAGTCCTGGCTAGGCTTTTTGAGTTCTGCAATGTGCTTCTGTTTTTTTTCCACAGGGGAGGACCTTTCTGCACCTTGCAAACACACCATTTTTTTATACAGAGAAGTGGCTCATGAGATGTGCTTGCCTCACTAACATATTTGGGAAATCTAATGAAGTTACTACATCTTTGCAGCAGAAAGATACAACCATGTCCACAGTAAGAGACAAAATATCATCACTGAAAATCAACCTTAACTTTTTTTATTGAATGTGTAAATGGGAAAAACTTTGAATGCTTTCCTCTCCCAGCCCAGTTTCTGAGAGAAAATGAGTTGGAAATCAAAGATGATTACATAAAAACATTTGTGAGCATATAATAACCCTTGTGAAATCCCTGTTGGAGTACTTCCAAGACACCAACAGGGACACTGAGTGGGTGGAAATAAACATGTTTCACATGTTATCTGTGCTTGGGTAGGAAGATCATCTTGCAATTCCGTGTGCCTCTGCTTCAGAAATGAAATTGAATCTGTGCCACTAAATGACTTTTGGGTAGGAATGATAGATGCATCTGTCAGTAGCCAAAAAGGCTATCCAAGTTCTGCTCCCCTTTGTGTCAATGCAAATCAGACTTTTCAGCTTATGCTTATACTAGAAACAAATTTAGGAATAAGTTGGATGCTGCCAACTTACATGTTCACTTGTCAGACATAAAACCCAATTTCAAAACTTTTTTAAACATAAAAATGATACAATTTCATTCATCACATTACAGTAGGTAGAAATCCAGTATTTTCTTCTATCAAAATATAAGTTGGTGGTTATTTCCAAAGTTTCCTTGTACCAAAATAAATGTTTGTGGTTATATCCAATATTTTCTTGTCCCAAAATAAAGGTTTGTGATTATATTTAAAATGTTTTCTCTTTATTTCCAAACGTACTACATTATGCAAAACACTCATTCAATAGGAGTATACGAAAGAAGGAAGAACATAGTGGATTCACAATGCTTAGTAAAAAAAATCAGGAATGGAGTTAGTGTTCCATGGAAAAAAACGTCTTCTGAAAAGTTCCATAACCAAAAAAGTTTGGGAACCACTCCTGCAGAATAATAATTGTGCACATTAGATAAAGTCAGGGTAGAAATGTCAACAAGAAAAAAGAGAATGATTTCAAGTCCTTTGGTTCTATCAGATACTTTTTTTTTCTTTCCTGATGAAATTTCATTAATTAGAGAAGGCTAGAATTGTCATAGACTAGTTATTTTGCCTTCTTTTAAAATATAGAAATTTAATTTTAAATGAAGCTAAATGAGAATCTGGCATTTTGAAAACAAACTGCCAGCATCTGGAAACAATTTATTTTCAAAGCTGCTTTTGGGACTGTAACACTCTCAGAAAATAAAAATGGTGGACAACTGAACTGTGTCCATTTGCTCATAAAAGAAGACTAAGGCAAACTGCATTTGGCAGAGATAATCATCACAAGTATGACTTTGTTAAATTGGTGCCTTGTCACTAACCACAGTTACTGTGGAAACTGTTTTGTGAATAAGTATCCTGCCCTTAGGAGCAACCATTTTGCTGGAGTTCCTCAGTATGTTTTCAAAATTCAGATGTGCCCATGGTTCTTTGTTTTCTACACAATACCTGGAAAACTTGTTCAAGAATTTAAAGAAAACAAGTATGGTTTGTTTGGAAGGGTTTCCATGAGAAAGCCTATTCTTTCTAAAAGAACATGGCTTAGCTTTGCAAAGTTGCATCTGAATGAATCACAAGACTTCTGGAACACTGTCCTTTGGACAGATGAGACCAAGATAGAGATGTTTGGCCATAATGCACAGTGCCACATTTGGCGAAAGGGCTCTCAAAATAATATATTGTGTAACATAATTGTAAATCACTGTTAAATTGGTATGTTGAATTATTTATATGATTTGATAGCCTCCATGAATATGATGATAATGTTCATTAAAAGGCATTTAAATTAAACGTGTAAATTAGAGTTATTGTACATTCTAATACCCAAGATTGTTGTTTGTAACCAAACAAAAATTGTCTTCTTGTACTTCCAAGATTTGTTAACAGGCTTTTCTATCAACCTACACAATTAAAGAGTGACAAATAATCAATGTGTTATATTCTAATAGATCCTTGAAATTAAACAAACTTGGCAGCCATAAGAGTTGACTTATTTCTACTTGTCCTGTATGGTTCTCTCTCTATACATATGAATAATGAGATTTTTCCAAAGTATTTGCTTATCATTTTATAAAGTCATAGTTCTCTGGCAGCAGATAATGTGCAGAATATATGAGGCCACCACATATTGACCTGATTAAGAATGTGATATCTCTTTATTGGAATATCTCACAGTATAAGTGAAGCCAGTAAAACAAAAAAGTTATATACTATATAGTTATATAGTACTGCAGGATAAAATTATTCACAATTTTTGCCTTTCCTAATCTGCATGGACAAATATACTATAAATACAGACTGATTTGATATCTGACCAACAACACTGAAGAAAACAACATATAAACCAGGCCAATGGAAAGACTTGGTTGTGTTTTAGCACTACAGTTTTAGAGAAAAAGGAGAGATTAAAGTTATATTTGCTGCTCCTACATAAGCTACATAAAAGCTATGCTTTGAAGACTCATGTTCTGAATTCATAGCTTAATAACCATTTAGATATTGTTTTAATTTAATAAAAATACAAGACTTAAAAAAATAAAGTTTATTGAATATGTTTAATATTCAATATTCTGGATATGAAGTTATCCAGAATATTATTAATAATATTCTGGATATGAAGTTATCTACCAAAATTAACAGAATTAGGCTGGTTGGAGAAATAGAAGCTTTAATTACAGATTGAAAAAGGCCACATGTTTATTATGTATGTATTTATTTATTAATTATATTTCTATGCTGCCAATTTCCGAAGACTCTTGGCGGCTTACATAGATTAGTGATTATACATTTTTCTTTTATTTTACCCTGCCCCCCTCAGCTGGTTGGCAATGTTCATTTCCGGGGCGTCCTCCGAGACTCCTGCTCTGCCCGCAGGACAGGCGAGTTTTTCGTGCCGACTTTCGGTGTTCCATCGCGCTGATGGAATCAACAGTCGCTCCTCTGTTGATTTGCTGACCAGCAATTTTTCCCTCCGAAGGAGGTCCCCATCAATCTACTTGCATTTTCACGTGCTTTCGAACTGCTGGGTAGGCAGGAGCTGAGGCAAGTGACGGGCGCTCACCCCGTCATATGGAGCTTGAGGATCAAACCTGCCAGAGTGCTGGCCATTTCTGGAGTCATATCTGGCGGCACTAATCCGCTGTGCCACCGCACCTCATACCATACATTATAATGAAAGTCTGTCTGCAGAATTTTTAACTTCAAAAGTTCAAAACTAAGCATGGCCTTTAGAAATAGGTTGGAGGTTCCACTAATGTAAAAACGAAAGGTACATTCAAATCTTTTAAGCCCTGTTGATTTCAGTGGGAAGGTTTTAGACTGAGTGGTTAGTATGCTGAAATAATATGGGTTTAAAAGTCCTACTATTTTAAGGAGCATGCCCCAAATATTACTTTGTGATATAATGCTTTGCAAAAATGTTTATCCAATCAATCTGCTTATTTCCTTGAAATATCTTTTTGAAAGTCACAAACTCAGCACAGAATATGTTTCTAGAAAGAAAACAGCTCTGAGTAAAGAAACCCAATTTTAGCTGAGATTGTTTTATTTAATTTGTAGGAAAAAAAAGCTTTTTCAGTACCATTATTGAAATCAAGTGGACTATCAGTAAGAAAAGATTTTGTCCCTGGAATATTTTCCACAGACAGAACTAGGAAGAACAATCCTTAATGTGGTCTTCTATGAGAAGGGGAGGATCTACTCCCCCAACCCTCCTTCTCTTGGCTTAGGGCTATACTGGTGTAATAAAAGCTCACAAATGATCATTTATTTATTTAGGTTTCCAATCCTTGCTAAAAGCTTTGATTTTATCACAGCTGCTTGGCCGAATCATTCATTTCTTCAAATTGGCTCGGTAATGATACTAAACAAGCGACAAATGAAGCTATTTTATGTTCCAGCTTTTGTTATGTTTGATAGAAGTCTAAAGATATATCCACAGCTGGCCCTAAGAACCTATTTTTCTCCCTACTACTTAGAGTTACATTTTGGACATTATTTAGTTGCAATATCAGCAACATTGACTACTAAAATTAACCCAAACTCCCTCTTCCAGCTGCTTCCCTTTTCCTTGAATTAAAAAAAAAGGCTGGTGGTAGCCAATTGGCCAAGTTTTCTCCTTTTGTCTGCATGCCATTGCCTTCTAGCCCATCTGTGTAGAACAGGGCTTCAGATCTCATATGCCTATATTCCTAATGCTATCTTGAAATTGTCTGTTTCTGATAAGTGAGGTTGGAAGAGATTCATTTTACCATTTGAAAACATTGTATGTTTGTTTCCCAGCCTTTGGATAACATGTTAGTTGTCTTCTGAAATTAAAACAAAGCAGAACTGCATGAAATGTCCGTCAAGTAGTTGAGATAAAATTAATACCATCAGGTAGGTAAGACTTAATGGCAATCTTTTTATAAAAGACTGAAAATTTATAAAAATGAATAGATTTTGATTTTGAGATTTATTGATTAAAAAGGTTTGTTTTTGGGAAGAAACTTCTTTTGATATCTTTCTTTTTTTGTTACCCTTCACTTTTTCATTTACCCTTTTATACTTATTTTCTATTTCTTCTATGTTCCTATAGTTTTTTTAAAGAAATCTTTTAGTAATCTTTTTTTAAAAAATAATAGTAACATTTGATTAAATCCATAGTAAACACTGGGATTAAAAGTCTGTATTTATCATCCTTAGCTCTTGAGCTCCCCCCTGGAGTTGAACCCAGAGGATGTAAATAACCATACAAATATACTGCTGCAATTCATATGCAGCAATCACAAACCAAAAGTGAGCTCCTGGTGTGACTTTTGGTTTGCGATTGTTGCATGTGGATTGCAGAAGTGTACTTGTATGGTTCTTTCCATCCTCTGAGGATGAGCTCCAGGAGGAGCTCAAAAGCTAAGGATGATAAATATTGACTTTTAAGCTGGTGTTCATTGTGGATTTAATGGAATACAGGCTTGGGTGTTGGATTTTTTTTACCATTTGCAAAGTAACCTTTGAAACCAAATATAATTTTGTGGTTTTCTTTAAGTGTTACATTATAGTGATTGTAATACGGACCAGGATATGATCAAATAAGTTGTGATTGAAAAAAAGTCAAGAGGTGGGCAGTGTGATCAAAGCTCTGCCCACTTTATACATTGCATTTAAGGGGAAAGCTTTGATCACACTGTTGTGGACCTTTAGATGGATTGAAACAACAGTGCTGTGTTTGAGTCAGTACATATTTGTATGTAATCTTGCTAAATCTGCTTCCAAACTGATGCTTACATGATAGAGAAACAAAATCTGTTATCTAACAGCAGAGCCAAAAGCAATGCCTCCCATGTTCCATTAGTCAAAGTATGAGATTCCTCAAACCTGCCATTTTATTTTGGCATAGGAAGCAGGAAAAAAAATGTGTAAGCACCTTTTTCTAGCTTTGCTAGTAATGGCCTACAAAACATCAATGCAGCCAGCAGAAGAAGAATTTTTTTCTGAAGAGAAGAACTGTGCTCTGGGATTTTCTGGCAGAAAATTTTCCTTAATTTTCCATATCAGAAAGAGGCACCATCTGTAGTATTCCAGTGATAGAAATGTGATTGTAGCTGAAAATCTTTACAATATTTTGAATGTATTGTTATCTTATGATTTTTTTTTCTTTTTCCCAGTGAAGGGATGTCAACTTAATTGGAAATATGACTGTATAATGTGGGCATATTGTACATATTTAATTCCTAAAATTTTAGAAACACAAAGGTTAAATATAGTGGAACTAAGAAATGTGTGAGAGAGGACTAAGTGAAAACCATATCTCCATTGACCTGGCCTATTTAGGTGCATAAGCTCTGAGAGATGCTGTGTCTGCAATATTGGTACTCTAAGGTTTCTATATCACACCAACAGGCTATTGATATTGGACAAACTTTTTGACCCTGGCACCTGGGTAATAGTAAAGAATAGGGTTTTTTGGGGGGGGAGGGGATGACCTTCAAGATGTGTCAGCATGAGGTAACTAGGATGTAACTCACTCTTTTTCAAACTTGGCAACTTTAAGATGAGGTGTTTTTAGCTCTCAGAATGCCCCAGCTAGCATTTTGAAATTGTCGAAGTCTATCTTAGTTGCCAAGTTTGAAATACACTGATGTTTATTCATTCACTTCTAAAAACTATCTTTTTTTGGAATTCCCTACCACTTAAACCTGTTCCCTTTTTCTGAGTGCAGAAGTGGATTTGAGATTTAACATAATTAATATAAAGATGGGGGTTCTCTTTTCTGGATTCCTGTTCCTATCATCAACATTTGTACCACCTATCCATGTTTAACTGAATCTGGAACCTGGTTCCTTGGTTAATTCAATTCTTCTCTTAGCAAACCGTAAGCTAACTCTACTGGCTAACTTTGGACAACACTAGGTCAAAACATGACTGGGTAGCTAGTATTTGTAATTTGCACTTGCTTGTGGTCATAACAAATATACTTTTCCAACAACTCAAGAAGCAATTCTACACATGACATCACCAGATGGTAAACACTGAAATCAGATTGATTATATTCATTGCTGCCAAAGAAGGAGAAGCTCTGTACATTCAGCAAAAACATGATCAGGAGCTGACTGTGGTTCAGTTCATTAGCTTCTTATTGCAAAATTTAAGCATAAATTAAAAAAAAGTAGGGAAAATGGTATAACCTCAATTATATCCCTTATGAATATACAGTGAAGGTGAGGAATAGATTTTAGGGATTAGATCTGGTAGACAGAGTGCCTGAAGAACTATAGATGGAGGTAGCTACTAAAACCACCTCAAATAAAAATAAACACAAGAAAGCAAACTGGCTGTCTGACAAGGCTCTACAAATAGCTGAGGAAAGAAGGAAAGCTAAAAGCAAAGGAGAAAGGGAAAGATATATCCAACTAAATGCAGATTTCCAAAGAATAGCAAGGAGAGATAAGTGGTGGCAAGAATGCATAGAAGACCTATAGAAGAAATATCTAAATATCCCTTATAACCATGATGGCTTTGTTTATCATAATGTTTCCTAAAGCCAGACATCCTGGAATATGAAGTCAAATGGGTTTTAAGAAACATTATGATAAACAAAGCTAACAGAGTTGATACTGTTAAATCCTAAAAGATGATACTGTTAAAATGCTGCGCTCAATATGCCAATATGGAAAATTCAGCAGTGACTACAGGATCGAAAAGGACAGTTTACTTTCCAATCCCAAAGAATGTTCCAACTACTGTATAATTGCACTCATTTCAGATGCTAGCAAGGTTATGCTCAAAATACTGTAAACTAGGCTTCAGTAGTTTGTGAACCAAGAACTACCAGAAGTAGAAGCTGAGTTTTGAAGTGGCAGAGGAACTATAGATCAAATTGCTAACATTACCTGGATCATGGAAAAAGCAAGGGAGTTCCAGGAAATACTTATATTTTACTGACTATGCTAAAGCCATTCGTTGTGTGGATCACAACAAACTGGAAAATTCTTGAAGAGATGGGAGTGCCAGACCACCTTACCTACAGTATCTCCTGAGAAACCTGTATGCTGATCAAGAAGCATAGAAGTTAGAACCATTCATGGAACAATGAATTGGTTCAAAATTGGGAAAGGAGTACAACAAGGCTGTATATTGCCACCCTGCTTATTTAACTTATATGCAGAGAAAAAAAAGGTAAAAGGTAAAGGAGACCCTGCCAGTCGTGACCAACTCTAGGGTGCGATGCTCATCCCCGTTTCTAAGCCGAAGAGCCAGTGTTCATCCTGAGACGGCTCTGTGATCATGTGGCCGGCATGACTGGATGCCTTAAGGTGCACGGACACTGTTACCTTCCCACTGGAAGGGGCGGTACCTATCTATCTACTCATGCTTGCACGCTTTCGAACTGCGA
>JANHZU010000714.1:196251-206363 GCA_032468055.1 Acrochordus granulatus
ACATTGACCTTCAAAGTCCTTCATGGCATGGGACCAGGCTATCTGAGGAACCGTGTCACCCCGATGGGGAGTTCCCGGCCCATCAGAATCAGCAGAGGAATACTTCTCCAGTTCCTGTCGGCTAAGGAATTTCGGCTGGCGGGGTCTAGGAGAAGAGCCTTCTCTGCTGTGGCTCCTGCCCAATGGAACATCTTGCCCCTTGAGCTGAGGGCTGCCCCCTCCCTGATGGGCTTAAGACCTGGCTCTGCGAGATGGCAGGGGACTCTGTAGGGGGCTCATCATCATGGAGGTGGCTGATTGATCACTAGCCATCCTCACCCCTTTTTATATATTAAATATTTTTAGTCTATCTTTCTAGTCTGCTGGGTTTTTTATTTTTATTTTAATGTTTTTATTTTTCAATGTTTTCAATTAATATTTTTAAGGATTGTTTTTTGTTAGCCACTGAGAGTCTCTGGATTTCAGCAGCATATAAATCAAATAAATAAATAAATCTAGATATTTCTTTTAAATATCTTCTGTGTATTATTTCCATCTCTTCTGTTTCTGCTAGGTCCCTATAATTTTTGTCTTTTATCATGACCATCTTTGCACAAAATGTTCCCTTGATATCTCCAATTTTCTTGAAGAGCTCTCTACTCTTACCCAGCCTATTGTTTTTCTCTATTTCTTTGTACTGTTCATTTAAGAAGGCCTTATCTCTCCTTGCTATTCTCTGGAATATCTGCATTCAGTTGGCTGTATCTTTTCCTTTCTCTCTTGCCTTTTACTTTCCTTCTTTCCTCAGCTATTTCTAAAGCTTCATCAGACACTTTGCTTTCTTGCATTTCCATTTCTTTGGGATGGTTTTAGTAGTAACACTTATACAGTGTTACGCATCTCCGTCCATAGTTCTTCAGGCATTCTGTCCACCAGATCTAATTCCTTAAATCTCTAATAATTCCTCACCTCCACTGTATATTTATAAAGGATATCATTGAGGTCATATCTGAATGGCATAGTGATTTTCCCTACTTTCTTCAATTTAAATCTACATTTTGCAATAAGGACTCATTATCTGAGCTACAGTCAGCTCCAGGTCTTCTTTTGGCTGCAAAGTATTTAATCTGATTTTGGTGTTGGTCATCTGGTGATGTCCATATATGTCACCTCTTGGGCTGTTGGAAAGTGTATTTGTTATGATCAGTGTGTTCTCTTGACAAAATTCTGTTAGCCTCTGCCCTGCTTCACTTTGTACTCTAATGCCAAACTTGCTTGTTATTCCAGTTAACATTTGACTTTCCATGGGGTTTTCTTGGCAAGGATACTGGAGTGGGTTGTCATTTCCTTTTCCAGTAGAATCCTGTAGCACATTTTTCACCAGATGTCCAGGAAGCCCAACTATATCTAATATGGTCCTTGTTAACCCGGTAATGGCCAAGCCAGTACGGGTTTCTGTAATTTACTTCTCATATTTTTTATGGGAGGGAGACACTCTTCGTCTGGCTCCTCTGATGAGATCTGTCCAGTATGGTTGAACTTCTGGCATAGCTATCATCTTTGGAGCACACAAGTTCCCCAACCACAGCAAGGTGGTGCCTCACTGGGAGGCAGCACTCTTTAGTACTCATCAAAACTTAACTAAAAAAACTGTTAGTTTCTTGTAAGAATGGCAGAAACACAAAACTTTGAAAGAGCATAACATGCTGAAAAGGATACTGTAACAGGAAACCACATCTTTCAAACTCATCACTTCCCACAGACCCAATCAGCAACAGGGACAACAAATTCTTCCTGGTATAGAATTATAGCAATCCAAAAATAACTGGATAATACTTGACTTAGAAATGAGAAAGTCCATAGCTAATAGATTTTATAAATATCAAGTTTCCATGCTATTAGAAAAGGGGAAAAAGCTAAATCAGGTAAGAATAACTTAAACTTACCTAATCATCGGCTAGAGATGTGATAAAAATGTTTGAGCTGTACAAGAGAGTACATACTTAAAGCTTAGATCGAGCTAATACCCCTCTTAGTTTAAACTGTAACATTTTACATTTATTTTTTTCCTATGTTCTGCTGCTGACAACTTACTGTTAAAACCTTATAATATCATTCTACAAGGCAGAAGCATTGTTCATTGCATAAACTGTATTAAACATTATAAAGGAGTAACTAGTTTTTATGTTCAGCAGAATTTCTTTTTAGACTCTTAAGCGAAGAAAAATGTAGTACGTAATGGTGGGGAGATAGGTATGGAAAAAGCTCCAACCACTAGTTGCTAATTCTACCAAGAAAGAATTAAGATAGAATCTAGACAAAGAAATATTAAATAAATGCAAGCAAAGTGCAAAATATTTTAGAATGGCATCAAAAAACACGAAGGATAAAAATTAAAGAAAATATATTTATTTACACACACACACACACACATATAGTGACCAACATAAACAAAATCAATTCCCATCAGTTGAATATTTTTTCAGTATTCACATCTTTAAATGTTCTGTACACTTTATTAATTAAATTCATTTCAAAATCTCACATCCATTTTTATAATAAACATTTTTCCATTTCTCTTTTCATATGGCTAACTGATTACCAGAGTCAACAAAATCAGAAGTGGTATGTTGCTGATATAACGCGGTCAGATGCAGAAGTTGCGCTTAGGAATATAAACCAGGTAAAGATTTAAATGTTATTGTTTGTACATATCAGTATTTCTTAACTTCAGCAACTTTAAGATGTGTGGATTTCATGCTGGCTAGGGCAATCTGGGAGCTGAACTCCATATATCTTACATTGCTGAAGATGAGACATAAAAAAATTGCTAAATACATAAAAATGTACTAAATCTGTTTCAGTTATTTATATATTTATTGAATTTATAAGGCTGTTGTGATGTCACTTTTTAAAAAAATGTTACTTTTCAGGATGGTTCATTTTTAGTAAGAGACAGTTCCAAAAAAACAGTTGAGCAACCGTTTGTTCTAATGGTGCTTTACCACAACAAAGTTTACAACATCCAGATACGCTATCAACCAGAGGATCAAGTCTACTTCTTAGGAACTAGCTTGAAAGGAAATGAGGTATGTGTGGCATCATTCTCCTAACATCATAATCTTTCCACTATGTAAGCTTATTAAACATAAGACTCTCTAAAACAATCACATTTCTTCCTCAGATGTTCTACAAAATCTGTGTATATTAACTGAACCGAATCACATGTAGAAAAATAACAATAGCTAAAAAAACCCACCAATCTGTCCTCAAACAAATAATTCCATAAAATGAAATGATTAGAGTAGGAAAAAAGTTGTTTGAACTTTTTGTCATGGGAATAACTGAAAGGTATTTTGTAAATCATGCAGGACTTTACTTCAGTGGCTGACATTGTTGATTACTTCAAACGAATGCCCCTACTGTTGATAGATGGAAAAGATCGATGTTCAAAGAAGCAGTGCATGTTAACATATCCTGCTGGAAGTCTTTAGAAGAGAAAATGTATGAAGATTAATTTTAAGTCCAACTTTGTCTTTTTAGACAGAGGACTAACCTATCTGTACTAAATGAACTGAGATTATGTTTTACCTGTATTTTCATGTTATACTATGAAGGTTACTACTGTGTTATGTCTTTTGGTATGGGAACAATTAAGCCCATTCATTTTTCCCTGAATAATGTTATGTGTGATATCCACTGAAAAAAACTTTGTGAACTCTGTATTATTACTGAACATTTTTCTTCAAAGACAAAGTTGTCCTCTAGACAGTACTTCTATATCTATAAAGATTATAATAATAGATTTATTCAAGAATAGCTTAACAGATATTTTTGGACATTATTAAGCCCAGCATGTATAAATGTCTGTTCATAGTGAAAATATTTGTTTATTGGGTTCCTAATGATGGCACTGGTTAACTGCAGTCAAGAGACAAAGGAATTTTTGGGGTGGTCATTTTCCACTTGAACATTTATTAGAGACCTAACTGTTTTTCTTCCAGGTCATTTTCTTTTTCCTTTTTAATAAAGTATATTATGAATTCCCATAATACATATGACAGCCGTTAATATTTTTACTCTTCTTTGAACTGTGGAATGTAATTAAATTCTGTACCAGTCATTCAATCATTAAGTTACCTCTAATTTTAAGTAATTGCCAATCTGACCTATTAACAAGTATTTTTTCAATTAAAGTACTACTGCAATTTGTCTGCATTGTATTTTTGTCATTAAGATTCTTAATATATCTTGGTGCCAAAGTTAAATAGCACTATTTTTAGTAACAAAAGTTGAAATGACACTAATACATGTAAGATATTAATAAGGACATCTCGTAATGTTTCTTATAAAATGCAAAATGATGGAGTGGGTAGAAGAGGAAGATTTCTTGAAAAAATATTCTTCTGACTTAAACAAACCTATTGGTCCACAACCATTCATTACATATAGTACTTCTTGGATAGGACCAGAATATTACATTGTAAAGTTTGATTATAATAGAATTGTTGGATCTTTGTTCTGCCTCTTGCAGTGTAAAACTTATATATTCTTACCTTACTGAAAAATAACAAAAACATTTATATATCAAAGTATATTGTGGTGTCAGGAAATTATAGTGAACTTCATACTTGAAAATGCCCTTGCTCTTATGTCTAAGATAGAGTGTTTAGAAGCATTTGCCTCCAGCTTATTTAAAATTAACTATGGAATAAACCAAGTTTGAAGCTTTCTGTATTAAATAAACATGGTTCATATCAACCTCATAACAAACTATGATTTAAAAAAGGAGTAAGATTCTTCTTGACTCTTTTCATCATCTTCTCCTGAAGCATCTGCTTGGACAGGATGACTAAAGTTTAGAAGAAGATCACAAAGCAGGAGTTCAGTTTTAACTGTAAAGCAACATTTAATTTTTTTTAAAAAATTGTACATTGTGCTATTTCTCTGTATTATCTTATGTATATTTACTTCTCTAAAGAACAGTAATATGATTGTTTCCACAATGTAATTGTGCAAAAAGGCTGAGAAGGAAAAACAATGGCTTTTAATATTGTATTGTGATCAGGCATCCATTTTATAATAGAATTTTGAAAACAAGAAAAAGAAAATATAATGTTATATTCTGTATACTATTTTTAATTCTTTCCATAAGAAGGCTACTCAAGCAAGAATACCATCCCATTCCAAAAACTCCCTATTATTTTGGAATCTTTAGGAACTAACTGAAATGGAAGGGAAAGCTGTAGGGAAACTGTGAAGTTTGAAATAAAGTTCTGAAAAGCTTTTCCTGAAATGCAAGTGAATACATTGTGAGAAAAGCTAGGAACTTTCTCCGAATGAAATGCTACTGAGACTTTAGAAAAATAACACACACACAATTAAAATGCATGCTTGCATTCTCCAGTCACTTTTAAGGCTATGCAGTATTTGAGTAGGATATATCACCTACTAATTTATACAACTATCAGTACTCTTTATTTCACCATTAAACATTTGTACTAACACCTTCAGTCATTCTAATGCCAGGGTTTATTGCCATCAGCATGGGACTGTGATGCAGACATTTCTGATACTATGCTGCAAAATGGATTGGAAGGGCCCACAAATATAGTACAGCAAACCTGACATGCTCTCCATAGCTAAAAGCAAATTATAAATAAGCAGTCTACCTCTAATTCCTTAATTATATCACTGAAAACAATTTGCATTAAGTAATATTTTTTGGTTCTCTGGCACCACAACCAAGACAATTTTGAATCCTATTCAGTAGCCTATGGCAAATTGGTATCTCTCAGACTGGTCATAAATTGTGTTAAAATTATTTCTCTCTTTGTGTGTGTGTGTCTATGGGTGTTCATTACAAAAAAAATAGTGAGATTTAAGAGCACAGCATTGTTTTTGAAGTTATTCTGTTCATCTCTCATTTCTAAATGCCCATTGTTGCATACATATTCAAATTTAAAGTTTGTGAGTGAAATGAGATTTATTCCAAAACAGATATTTTCAAAGTTATAGCTTTAGAAGCACTCTGTTTTGCAGAGAACCACATACAGTACTTTTATTGTGTAATTACTTTGGCTGATTATTAGAATTCTCTTAGTCTATACACCACTATTCCAAGCCTTTCCATAATTTCCTTTCTCTTTTCCAAGCCATGAAATATATTTAGAAAAATGGAATATTATAATTGATAGCATTACTGACATAAAACTCATATCCCTGAAAAATTATAGTTTCAATAATGGAACATATAATCTACAGCTTCTACTTTACCATATACTAGCAAAAAATATAATTTAAAACTAATATGCATTTAGAACAGCTTTCTCCAAATCAGTCAATACTGACCCCAAAGCTTTGAGTGGTGCTGGTGGTGGGTGTATTCGTTAAAGTAGTATTCATTAAATTTTAATTTAATAAATGCTGGGGGTTGATGAGTTAAAGAGTTTGAGGACTTGTGCTTTAGAGAAAAATATTGACAGCATTCTTCATATGTTTATTCTACCAACAGCATTAGAAATTACCAATAAGTTTATTCATTTCAGATGATACTTTATCCAAAGTTTTGATTGCATTGTCAATAACAAGCAGATGATCCTTATCATTTGTGGACATCTGAAAAGAAAATTCAGATAACGTCATATGAAGAACAACTTTCTCAAAATTCTTCAAAATTTCTAAAAATTCTGAGTATTACTGAGTGTAGTAACTGTAAAAGAATTAATTAGGGTAAACTGAGACCCAAGAAATAGTCTGTTCCTTTAAACTCCAAATAATAGTAATTTACTTGTACGTTACACACATACAATAAAATGGTAAGATCTTCAGGTGGTTAACTCCTGATTATTTTCTTAGCAATGGAACTGCAGAAGTAGTTTGCCATTGCCTTCCTATGGTATATTTTTTTTCCAGTTCCAAGTTTAAATCAGAGTTTTTCAAACAAGGTTCTGCAGAAGCTTGCGATTCCATGAGAAGTTGATAGGATTCTGTGACAGATTAAGGGCAAAAAAATAAAATAAATTCACTCCAGTGTAGACAATTTTTTATTACTTAGAGATAAGTAATCTTTATCTTAGATAAGGGTATAACAACAGGTCTGAAAACCTTTGTCAGGTGTACAGCCTTGGTACCATAACCAAATGCTATGCAGGTTCAGTCCTATTCTGTTCTTTCAAGATTAGTCACAATCAGCTGACTTCTGCCACTTATCTGTGCAGCACAATATTCTGCTGCAAATACAGTTAACAAGGTGGTATACAGGAATACAAAGAGAGAATGTAAGATTCCCATATTTGCTATTTCAGAGAAAAGATAAACATGCCAGATGATTTTTACTTGCATCTGAAGACATAGTCAGATAAATAGTTTTATCTGAATATGATTTAGGTTCTCCTTGCTTAATTTTGTTAAACAAACTGAAATAACTATTTGTGTGAAACTGGGCAAAAAGATTGTGATCCAATCACAACTGAAGTAGTGAATCACAATGAGTAGAGCTGAATGATGAAATACAACCTTACAGTCTTCACACAAAGCATCTATCATGAAACAAGTACTGTATTTTATTGTTTCCTTGATCATATGTGCAAATAAATGGCCTCCCATTGTGCTCGGGGCTCCCCTCTATGCAGCATAGCTGTGTCAGAGTATGTATGTCTATTATTATATGGATTCTCAAAAATCACAGCAACTGCTTTTAATCCCTTTAACCACATGAGGGTGCTATTGATATTTTAAGAAATTAAATGTATATTCATCCTTTTAGCTTCTTAATTTTATTACATCAGGACTCATGAGTAAACTCATTTGTATTATTAAGAGATGAATCATGTGACATTTTAATCCACAGAAGCTATTTTGTGGTTCATAGCCTGTTTAGAGGAAACAGCATTCAATCTAAGTAAAAGTACACCTGAAAGACAAAAATATTTTCTTCTTTATGAGTCGGGTGTAAACAATGCAGTGCTGGTCTGATACTGGATGTGTTCCATATTGGAAAACTAAAGGCACTCCTCTTTTAAATTATGTAGTGTTATGTTTAAGGAGGCTATATTTCTGTCCACTTGTTTGATGCCAGGTTGTGTTGTAATCCAGATCACTGAAAACATTGTGATGTTTTAGACAGAAAACACATATATTTAGAACAAAGTGATCTCTCCTCCGTCCCTCCCCCTGAAGAATCCTGTGAGATAAATTTTGAGGAAGATGATGTAATAGAGATTCAGATAAGAGGAGCACATCAAATTTGTAATTTGTGGCTATTTTTGAGAGAAATCAGATCAGGTTCGTGGAGGAGGAAGAGCCGCCTGAGTCGGGAGATGGCGGCACATACATTAAATAAGTAAATAAATGGCGGCACATACATTAATTCATTCAATAAATAAATAAATTAATTCGTTAAGTGAATTCTGAAAGAATGTTTAAAACTCTCGTCTCCGCTCTGGAGGCGAAGGTAAATACAGTGCCTGTCACGGGACGTTTCAACCCCTCTTTGCTTGCACCCTCAAGGAAGGAGAGCGCGCGCAAAGAGCCGCATCGGCCGCTCGCGCGGCAGCGGCCTTTTCCTCCTCCCGCTTCGTTCCAACGTCCGGCCACGCGGGGTCGTCCCAGACAAACGTTCCCAACGGCGCCTCTGGAAGAGCGCGAACGCGGGTTGCGGGGGGAGGGAGAACTTTGCGAAGTTTCTGAAAATTATCCCTGATTCGTGCGTTAGACATTGCCACAGAAGCGTTATTCTAGCCGAAAAGGAGTTTTATGCAGAGCTCACGCTGGGGACTGTGTATCGAAAGAGCACAAACGAAACGGAGCACGCAGCCGGACGACTCACAAAAGCCTAAAGGGCTTGGAGAGTGCAAAATAAACTTTTCATATGCCATTCGAGAACGGCCAGAAGGCTATTGGGAGCGTACGGGCCTACCTCGAAGGAAAAGAAATCAGTGAGCCACGACGAGAGGGAAGAAGTGACGGCCGGAAGGGTGAAGGGACTGAGGCGGAAGGGGAGATGAGGTGGAGGACGAATCGCCAAGGAAAGAAAAAGGCTGCACAAGTGGGGGAAAGGAAAAAAAGCGCGAAGAGCAGAACGCGCGAGGAATACTCTGTTTATCTGTGACGGTTTTTCTCAGCTTCGACAGTTTTAAGATGTGTGGACCTCAGCTCCCAGAATTCCGCAGCAGATGGAATTCTGGGAGTTGCAGTCCAGCGATCATAAAGTCGAGGTTGAGAAACCCCGATCCGTGGCAAACTGAGACGTAATGGCCCCTTGAAAGCATTTCGTGACTCCAGGGAAGTGGCCACACACTTTAGTTTCAGCAGTCCCAAAGGTTGCCCCTCACAATAACTTGACAGCAGAGACTTTCCAGTGGGTCCAATATTTGAAGCCTTGGAAACCACATTTCAACACGCAACGTGCCTCCTAGACAACTTTTTAAGTTGTTTAAGTTTAATGTCAAGTTCTTACCAGATTCGGTCAGAATCTGCTCTTCTATGTCATCTAAACAAAATCTAAAGCACAGGGCCAAGGACTGAATCCATCCATCCAATTTATATGCCACCAAAATCTGAAGACTCTTGTCACCCCTTTCTGTACCTTTTTCTGGTTTTATGGGGAACCACTGATGAGCACTCTGACTACTGTTTTTAAGACAATCCTGTATCCACTTAACTTACATTCAGCTGCACTTAATGTAGCTTATGTATAGTGATGCTATGCAAACTATTCATGGAGTGTCCTGAAATTTGAATTTTTTAAAAAGATACATTGGAATACTGTATGCTGCTAAGATCCCAGGCTTCTACCTTCTGCTAATCAGGGAAAAAACGTATTCTGGCATCTGGTACATCCATATCATAAATCCCATTTAATTTTTTAATCTGTCCAACCCTAGCCCCCTTGCAATTCTCTGTATGCTTGGGAGAGTCTCCCCCGCAAAAAAAAAAAACACCCAAATTTGATGAGTCAGCATTCTTACTTCTGTGATTTTAAACTTCTGCTGCTTCCTTTCGACTTGAAATTGTCTCTGCAGATTTTTGGTGACTTTGATTCTGTCTCTTTTTTTTAATCTTGTTCAGTTGTGCAGTCGTGTCCAACCCTTCACAATCCCATTGACTGCATTACACCAGGCCTCCCTATC
>JANHZU010000719.1:0-26815 GCA_032468055.1 Acrochordus granulatus
CTCGCGCGGAGTTGCCTGAACGGGAAATACAGAGCGCGCTTACTGATGACGCGCAAGGTTTGGCATGAAGTTTCCTCATCTTGTGAGTCACGGCTCGTCTAGCGGAATATTTTTTGATTAAATTTTTTGCTCATCCTGCGAGTTTCTTGTCCTGTGAGTTACTCGTCTTGTGAGGTACCACTGTATTTATAATCTTCCATGTATATGTAACTCTGAATATATAACTATTCCATTATAATTTATAATATTTTCTTTACAACTAACAAGATTGTAAAATGAAACGTGTACGTCTTTTTGATGTTTAATGTTATGGCACAATTTAATTTAATTAAATATATGCACGTACCTTAGAAGCACTTTATTGTGACAAAAATATTTTCAGAGATGGCAAATGAGTTCCTATTTAAAATGTTTTACCATTAATTTAGTTGGAACTGCCATCTGTCTGACTTTGAGTGTCTTCCTAGCAAGCTGGTCCAGATATGTATCAATTTTTTTAAATGACTATAAAACAACTCATGTTAAATAAATTTTTAGATGATAAAGGTAACAACATGTATTTGGCATAACATTGCTGTTACTTTTGCAGTAGTTTTGTTAAATGTAAATTAGATTCTGAAATACTGTTAAATCTTACTCATGTGGATTGCATATTATGATTTTCCAGCAATGTAAAATGAGTCATTTTTCTTAAATCATGTCTACTACTTGCCATATTAAAGAATTATAAGTGATAAAGATATGTTTTTGAAAAGAAAGAGTTAAAGATCATAGCTTTAAAAAACAAGCAAGAAAAAAGGTTGAAAAAAGTATTCTATCCTTTTCCTCATTGTACAAAAAAAGTTTCCAATTGCTTTTGAGTAAGCAAGAAAGTGAAAGAAATGCTGTGTACAAAATAATATTTTCTCTTTATTTTGTCCACTTTTATATACTTAATTCATGCTTCTTCCATTGTTTCCTGTATTGGCCTTTCTAGCATTTCACTTTTTCTTTTTTTTAAAAACAGTCCTGTCAATGATGTTTTTGCTTGAATAGAAAAATACATAAAAAAGTGCCCATTCATCAGGGCCCAAAATGACTCTCTAAGTTCCAGATTAAAATGTATTCAATAGCGTGTTTTTCCCACTCTGGTAGTCCTCGCTTAGCAACTGCTTCAGGTAGTGCCTGTTCAGTTACGATGGTAATGAAAATGTGTTTTTGTGACCAATGTCCAAATTTACAACTTTCACAGGTGTGTAAAGCAAAAGAAAGTTGAAGAAAGATTGAAAGCACAGTCATGGTTTCACTTAACAATCGCTTTGCTTAATGACCAAGTTGACAGTCCCAATTGTGGTCACTAAATGAGGACTATCTGCAAGCTTTTAATTGGCTTAGTTTTTCAGCTGATTATATTTAGCAGGTAGTAAGGAATATTTTGGAAAAAAAATGTTCATATCAAGATGAAGCTTTCATATACAGTCGGTTGTACAATTTGTGTCTGTGTGTATGTGCGTGCGCAAAGGACTGTACTTAGTCTTTGAAGGTCAACATTGTCAAAATCAGTGAGACATGGACAAAGCTAAATTTGATTTAATATGATTAATGTTAAATATAGTTAATAATGATTAATCATCAGTCACATATTAAACATTTGTCTTCTATGTGGTGAAAAATAAAAATATAATAACTTTTGAAAGTCTTTGGGGACTGCATCAGAAGCTTTCAGAGGACATATGCAGCTCTGAAGCTTCAGGTTATGTACTTTTGACATAAACTACATTTATGGCAGGTGAACTGAAACAAGAAACCTGTTAGAAACACAGTATGTTTCAATTTAGGAATTAGCAATTTATTTCTAATGCATTATAGAAATATTGAAGCTTTTTTTACAGTAAAATAGTGACATATATTAGGCACATAGTACAGGAAGTGATAGGATCATTAGTAGCAGCCACTAATTCTCCATTAATTATTTGCTGTTTTAAAGACTTTCTCAGATTAGTGACTATCAACACATAACTGTGTGGCAACTTTTACCACAATAGAAAACACCATTGTGGATTCCTTTATTCGTTTGTATATACCTTTAATTATTTTACTGGTCATCCTCTTACAGCATTCTACCCTTTTGTGGTCAAGAACACTGGATAATTGCTGCCAATTGAGGACGTGCCTTGCTGCCCCTTTCTCATTTCCCTTGGTTGACAACAAGAACAACAACAAATCTGTGTAATTTACTCACGATGAACAAAATAGTTTACTAGCTAAAAATCCACATCCTCATCAAAAACCAGCTAAAAGTATTACTAAAATCTGTCCTACACGCTCATCAAAAACAAAAAAAGTAACTTACTGTTTGTTTTTCCTTCCCTTCCATATTTATCTACAAGAAATATAACACAAATCCTTGAAAAGTATGGGTAATCAAACTCAATGAGCTCTAAAATGAAACTGCAACCAAACTAAATACACTGAGAGTAAGCGCCTTGGACATGGCCAGGAATGGAGAAATGGGTGGGTGACAATCATTAGGCTTCCTGTTCTTGACATTGTTTGGACACGCAGCAATTTTTGTGTAAATAGAGGAAGCTGGTTCCATGTTAAAACAACCATATTTTCTCTGTCATGCTCCATTTTACTCATTTCTAAGTTAAAAAGCCACAGATACAATCATATTTCTTCACAGGAAGTTCTTCAGTTCCTGTCATCATTTTGTTTATTCTTTTCTACATTTTTGGCAAGTGCTTGTAAACAATGATCTCCTAATTAGTTCGAGATTCTTGTAGATGTATAACTGCAGTGGTTTCTATATACTCCTATACCAATAAATACAGCTGATTTTTGATGCTGTTTAACTTGTTAGCACAGTGTGTGTGATACACTTTTTCCTGAGATGGGAATGACAGTGTCCTTTTCACATAACCTTAACATCAAAGTAAGGCAGAAAGTATTAAAAGTTTGGGTGCTACCAAATGGCTTCCACAAGGATAAGTTTTGTATCACTGACCTAGATTCTTTGTATCAATAGACAGGTAGATGAGCACTTTGATGGATACCATATTCCTGAATGTTCAAAGAAGACTTTAACAGAATTCTTCACAAAGTTCTCTTCAAGAAACTTAGCAGATGAACTTATGGATTGGTTACTGGCTAAAGAATGAAATGTAGAAAATAAAGAGTAGGAATAACTGAAGAGTTTGCAAATTAAAACAAAGGCCCCTGGAGTCAATGATATAAGAGTCTGAAGTTCAGGATGTGCAATGGTGACCGTGTTGGCTCCTAATGCCAAAGTGTTGAGATCAATAGAATGAAAAGAAGAGCTCCAAAAATATTTTTTGACTGAATGAATGGGTCCCAAAATGACAAAAGCAACTCCATGTGAACAAGTACAATAGTGTGCACATGGGTATCAAATTAATAATCTAAAATCTATTTATATGTACTCTGTGTATGTGTATAGTCTTTTGATTTTGGCGGCATATAAATCCAATAAAAAATGTGGGGTGTGTGTATAGAATGAGAGAGAGAGGAACTGAACTGGCAATAACTGATGGGTAAAGTGACAGTAGCATCTGTAACAAACTGACAATGTTACCATGACAGTCTATACAGTGATATCATCATGCAAATAGTGCAAAATGTACTTGAGTCATGACTTCTGA
This sequence comes from Acrochordus granulatus, assembly GCA_032468055.1. Lineage (NCBI taxonomy): Eukaryota > Metazoa > Chordata > Lepidosauria > Squamata > Acrochordidae > Acrochordus > Acrochordus granulatus. Next base: position 3,642 of record JANHZU010000719.1, read on the forward strand.
TGCAAATATATAAATGTGTGAGAAACTCATTTGTGAATAGGTTTGCCCCACTTGCCTTCCTTTGTAGACACCCATGCAAAATGATATTTCATAGTAGAGAGCTCTGTGAAAATGTCCAAATAAGAGCTTCTGTTTTTTTTTAAAAGAAAAGGCAAATATCATGCTAGGAATAATTAGGGAGGGTATTAGAAATAAAAAAGACAGCTTTATATAAATCAGTGTGAAAATCACACAGTAGATGTATGGTTCTCATTGTCACTCCTGATGGATATAATAGAAAGGAGACAAAACTAGTTAGACATGAGAGATGTGATAGAGAGATACACATAAAAATGTGACTGCAAAGAACATTTCTTCATGGTATTTAGGATCATCCATGAAAACTAAATTGATACATTGGGAATTAATGAAAGGAAGTACTTATTTCATTGTTGGAGTGGAATTTGCTTTTATCAGGTGTAATAGTAGCCTCCAGTTTAGATGTTTTCGAAAAGGACTGGACATATTAATGGAAGTTTGGACTATCGTTTTCTATTGGTGTTAATTACTGTTATCGCCTCTTGAGTTGGAGTAACCTTCTGGACAGTTACCCAAGGACTATCAGCATCCTGTTGATTTTTGGCTATTGTGTGACACAAATGCTAGATTAGAAGTATTGTTGACCTGATCCAGCAAAAAGATCCTTAGGTTTTCAAATGGAAATACTATCTTTATTAAATAACCCTGTCTTCTTATTAATTGGCAAAAGTTCACCAAATAAGGCTGTAACAGGCCACAACCAAAAATAACTTTGGAATTATTGGATAACTTATTAGTACCATTTGATTTGTACTGTTTTTTAGACTGTTATTTTAGTACCAACTGTTGTGAAAACAAAGCTGCAATCAAGACTATTTGTCAAGATGTTGATATGTAGGGTTAGAATGTGAAAAACTGCAAAAAGAGGGCTTGGAAAAATAATCACAACAAATGATTGTTGCAAATGTGTGAACTCAGTTTGTGTATGTAATTATACGAAGCAATTGCCATTTGCAAAGGGTGAAAATTTTAATTACATGCTTAGAAAAGTAGCCCGTGGCCAAATTCTACTCTGTTTCTGGAGGTTTTCATGTCAAACAAATAGAAAATACAACTTCTACACTCAAGTATGCATTTGTTTTTGTGTAGCAAAGAAGCTATTAAATATTCAAGCAATTACAAAATGTTCTAATTGACTTTGAGGTGTTCTACACAGCTTCCAAAGGAATAAATGCCCCAAAACAACCAATGGCAGTTCATGGTAGGGCAGAAGACTGGCTTGGCATTCAGATACATCATACTCCAATCCGAAAGGACTCATCTGACTTCTACTGAAAGATGCTTCTAATAGAAACTACTTTGGAGGAGTGAGGAGGACAAAAGCTTTCCTTCAGAGATGAGACTTGCCACTTCTTTGATCTCTTAAGAAGCTGCCTGGAATGTCCCTCATTATGTGTATGCTGCTGCATTCTGAAGCAGTTGAAATTTCAAGGTTGTCTTTAAGGGTAGCCCCATGTAGTAATCCAAATGAGAAGTGGGCAAGGCTTCCCAATCTAGGAAAGTGCAATTGGCACTAGACAAATCTGTGCAAAGCGCTCCCCCGCAGCCATGGCTCCTGCTCCTCAAGCAGGAGCCAGAATGAAACCAAATTGTACAGCAGCTCATTCCAGGGAAATACCACTCCATCCAGACTCAAAGTGTTGGTGGGGGACCAAAAACCCACAGTCACTCCATTTTGAGGCAAACCCAATTCTTCCCCACCCAGACCCTTACAGCCTTCAGGCACTTGGCCAGCATTGCCACAGCATCACCTATCTGGCTGGAGGTGAAGCAACTTTTATCTGTCAAATGCCGAAAATATTCCTCACAGCCATCCTGCAAGACAGCAAAGAGAGAATTGTTTCTCTGTCATGTTATGGTCCTGATAAAACAGTCCCAAACCTATGAAAAAACTAATGACATTTTGATCCCAGGCTTTCTTGTTCAGAACATGTTTGCTATAGTGATAGGACTAGTCAGAAAAGAGCTCTTTACCAAAAAGCAACGTGGTAAGAATGATTCCACTCCATATACATGCTAACAGTGTTTATGGGATCAAGGTGTGGCTGAGAGGCATTTTTGAAATGAAAATAAAGGATATATGGGAGGATAGCATTTGAGAAGCATAACAGGCTTCTGTTTTTAAAACAAAAAAAAAGTGAGGTTTGGGGCGTAGTTGTTATATAATATATGTATATAGTATGTTATATAATAGAAATACTATTTCTGGTTAGTATTGATACCTCTGGCTGCCAAAATAGGGATCCCAGTTTTCACTGTTAGAAACTTATGACACAGAGCCTAAGTGAAAGCTATCAAAAATTTATATTTTAAAGGCAGTTAATGAAAATATTCCAATTTTCTGTTGATACCTAAAACCCAATTTTTGAAAAAGGCTAGTGTAACTTTAAAATGACAAACTTCAATTAGAATAATATGTAGCAATACTGAAAAATATGATCAATAACTTTGAAGTTTCAGTGGAATTATTACAGTATACAATGGTATTTAATTGGGATTGGAATAGGAGAAATATAATAGTTTTGATTTACTTGTATTTACTGTTAAGTCTCTACCTCCTGCTACTTTTATAGTATAGTATAGTATATGGCATATCAATAATATATATTTGTACTACTGTACTTCATTTTCTGCATTTCTTTGTTTGTTTTACTCAACACCTTTTACAGTTTTTATTGCAAATACTAGAATAGAATTGTTATTCATTTAGTCATTTGACCATATCAAATACTATTGCAAATGCTATTACCAAGAGTAATGGTTTATAAATAAAACCTGTACTGCTAAATTAAACTTTCAAGAAGTCTAATATATGTCAATATTCTATCAATATTCTATTCTATATTTTTCTGTCAATATATGTATATGTCAATATACATTTTTGAATATATTTACAAAATGCATTAGTTTACTTGCGTAAGTAAATGTGACATTCAGTGAAACTTTATGCCAGTCTTACAGAAATGAACAGATTGTTCATCTGCAACAGATCATCTTATAAACAGAAGAGTGAAATGGAATGGACACCTGCCAATAAATTAAAGAAGAGAAGCCAGCAAAATTAATTAGAAACATAAATAGCTGAAAAGAAGCAAACCTTTTTTGCTCTTGAAAAGGTTCATTAGTTAAACAGCGTGCACATTTATATCCATTATAGGGCTTTATCCATATTGGATAAATTAAAAGCTGTTTTGCACATTACAAGTTTGGTCCTATATCATCTGGCACAGATTTCTAAAGCTTAGCTAAACAGATCCACTTTTCACAAAACAATGTACGAAATAGTCTAAACTCTGAGAAATTGGCATTGGGATAATCTGTTAAAAAGAGAATTTAAGAAAGCTCAAAATATATTTGTTTTTTCTTCCAGATTGAATATGGAACTGTTAATTCTCATGGAACCTTAAAGTATTGTTGATGTAGTCCTGGAAATTACATCAGGTTTCTTGGCTAATTTCAGTTTTAAGTTTTTACAATTTAATTTGAAACAATATTTAATAATAATGTGCGTATCTTCCAATAATAAACTGATTTTATTTAATATTTATTTGAGAAAATAAAAATATATACAATTGAATTCTGGTGCATTGTTTAGAAATCTGCCCGTTGTCATGATAGAAAAGGCAAACAGAAGCTGGCACCGACTGAAAATTGTGATCCGCAATTTGGTGGCACACATAGAATCCTATCTGAAAACAACCTGTCATATCTTTGCAGAAACCATAGTTGAAAAAAAAGGTTAAAAGAGTATGCTTCCCCAATGACAGAAGGAAGATAGGACACATACAACAAATTGCTAGAAGAAGTAGGTCTCCAGAAGAAAGAGAAGGCCAATGAATGAAAGTGAATACTTGAAGCAAGAGATGTTGAAGATATTTTGCACCACTGGCACTCAAAAACAGTTTTTATATCTTCGTAAAAAAATAGAGAACCTTCAGGGGAAGGAAAAAAAGCGGGCAACTTAATGGATAACGTTGAAGACCAGAGGAGAGACACAACCCATACAAGAGATCAAAGAAAATACAGAACTGTAACCCAAATAAGCACCTCAGAGAAGACCCTCCCTCCTTCATAAAGGATGAAGGATAGAAAAGTGGAAAAATAAAGGAAGAAAGGAGGCGCATTCAGACTTTCAAGATTCTGTTACGGTAACCTTAGAAGAAAAGTAGTCTTAGGATTCATGATTTTGGTTTCCTAGTCAGATCTACCTTGGAGGGCTGACAGCATTATGGGAGGCAGAATAATGGTCATCTGAAGGACACAAGTAATCTAACAGTATTTGGCTAAAAAATAAAATAGTTATTTTAACCACCATTGTAGAAGTAAACGGTATTGCCAAAACAAAAAACAAAATTGTATCACCATGGGATTTGAAGATTTAAGTAGGTTGTGTAAGATCCTAGGGACTAAGGTGTTCTTAGCTATCTCTCCATCCTTCCACTCTACTCCATGAGAGACCAGAAAGGGGAAGGTGTTATAAATGGAATTGTTCGAAGAAACTTGTTTTCTGGGGCCATCATCTGAGTAATTGTCTGGGGTCAGTGATGATCACTTGTTTGTTTGATATTGCCTATGCCTCACAAGAACTGATAAAATATATCTAGGTGAAGCATGTAGTAGTATGTGGGTATGTTGGTAAATGGAACCTATTTAGCACATCTCTGCAAAAATGGGAACAGCTTTGGCATGGCCTTCATTGTCTGTACACTGATGTTTAGAGCATGAGAAAATTAGCATGAACTAATGTTCAAGAAGACAAATGGAGTATGTTCTAACAAACCTGATCACATGTCTCCCTTAATCAAAATAAATAAAGCAATTGGAGGATATAGTTTATTCACAAGACATAAATTAAGCAATAAAGATGTTGCATTCTATGTCAGAAATACCTATACCCGATATCGTATTGTGTATCTGACTTAAATAAAAGAAGTAATCAAAGCAGTACTGTTTTGTATCGTCCACCTAACCAAGCAGAAGATATGAATGTGTTAGCCCTGAGAGGCAGGCCAAATCATAAAACGGACGCTGCAAAGACCACAGGAATGATACATCATTGTTATGGGATGTAATAACAGAATATTGAAAGTCTGCCACAGTTTCCCTTTGCCCCTATTTATACGAAATTGGACAAAGCAGGATTGTTCTGGTTTATTTTTCAGTTTCTTATTTCCAAGTATGTTAACAGCATTTGCATAACTTTGTTAAGGTCATCTCTAAAGTCCTATACAGAATGAGGTTTTCTGAAAGGAAATTGCAAATCTTCCAAACAAGCATGAAGTAGTAGTGATTGGAGATATTGATTACTCTAGTTTAAATTTATATGAATATAGATTCTTATAATAGAAATTTCTATTGAGAAACAATGCCAAACAATGAAGTGACCCTGCCAGGCAGTTTCTGATATCATTGATAGTGGAATCTTTCTGGACTGCTCAATAGTCTTATCAAGAAGTGGTCTTTTGATAAGAAATTGTGCCAGATGTTAGATAAGCTTCCTAAATATTTTTTCAGTTTTATTCCATTGAGCTGCCCCCAAGAATGTTGCTCACTCCCAATTCAACAATTAGACTAAGAAACAGTACTTCACCTTGAATATCCAAAATAGAGGGAAAATATTCTGATTTAGGGTCTTGGCTGAAATTATTTATCAGAAAATAATTCACATTTTATTTTCAGGGGAAAAAAAGCAACTGGAATTGCTAGCATGATCTAAAAGGGTTCAGTAAAATAGGACCTGACTACATAGGTCTAAAGCTTTGCATTCTGATGGAACAAAACTATTTTCAGTTAGGACACTTAGAAATTTAGCTAATTTGAAATTTTAAAAAAACAGGAAATTAACATATCAGAAGACAAAACTGATGCTAGGCTGTTGGTGATATTCACAGTAGTATTTCAGGAATCATTGGAGGAACATCTTAAATAATAGTAAGCATATGGGTTTCATTTCTGGAGATAGGCATTCAAAAGAGGAAACTATCATGTTAAGGCTTTGTAGAAATTTTTAAACAAAGAGCCCATATGATATTGCAGATGCACTTTTAGAAACTGAAAACGTGCAATGATTTTTCTTTTTAGATAAGTTGAAACATTTTCCAAGATGACACAAGCTTAAGGGCTGGGGGGGAAGCACGATTATTGACGGCTAGTGGTTTCTCAATTCATATAAATTTAATTCTTTCATAAGCTGAAATGCTATGGAAATGGAATGACGAGTGCAAAGCATTGAAATAAAATTAACATGTAAAGTGATTTTATGTGTTCAGCTTGAAGCAACTAACTTTCAGAGAGAGATCTCAATACTTATAAAAGGATAATATTTAAGTTCTCCATTTGCTGTCCTTGATATAATGCTTCTACACGTGAATGATGGTTTTCTGTGGCTGCCCAAAGAGAAAGATTTTTGAATTGATGGAGATCAATTTCCATCATCTCTATTCTCACCCTTTTTTCTCTTGCAGAATAACTGATTTAGGAAATATCAAAAGAAGATTGTATTTATCAACAATCCACAAAGAATTGTCTGTAACCCCCCTGCATGCAAAAATCCCTCTCTTTATGATCAAGCGTAAAATTGTAGGTATATTTCCTTCCTTCTTCAAATTTTTACTCTAATGTATCATTCTCTTCTTCTTTCTATTGCAATACTTAAATATTTCATCATTCCTACCAGTGATCCAGGATAACATGTTTACATGAAAATGTCTTTCTGGCTAACTTGACATATTTCTTCTGAATTAATTGTACAGCAGTGTATACAATGTAGTACAAACTAGATCATCATTAGACACCTCTGTGGTATGAAGATTAAGCAGATGGTTTGAACACAAGCTCAACCATGATTCATACTGATAATTAAAGGTGCTGTTTATTCTTCCCATTCCTGTTCAGTGGTTAATAACCAGAGCACAATTTCCTGCGAAGTGCTCCAATAATGCTTTATTATTACTTTCTATACATAGCATGTTAACTGTTTTGCTTGAGTAAAAAGATGTGATATAAATTAAATAGAAAATACTGAATATGGTGTGCCAAAGATTATGATAAATATAAGAAGTGATACTGTACTATAGGACAAGCTGGTTACCTTTACAGTTGATAAAATTATATGACTAGCCATTAATCCCAGCTAAAACTAGTGTGTTTTTAAGAAGAATTCCAATTTTCTGATTTTTTTTGTAAGGAAGGCAAAAGAGATTTCTTAGATTCATGTATATGAAGAAAGATGCTTCAGATTTAATTTATTGAATTAAAATAACCTGGAAAACATATTTCATTTGTATAAATTGCAGAAAACACAGGTCTCCTCACTTAGTGGCTGCAGTTGGGACCAGCAACTCAGTTAGTTGCAAAGCAGCACAGTCACTAAGTGAGACATGTGACCATAACAGACTTATAACCTCACTTAACTGCTGCAGTCATTAAGCAAATCACTGCAGGTCATTAAGTCAGATATCACATGACTAAATCTTGATTATGTGATCATGGAGACAATGTGACAGTCATAAATGTAAGGATTGGTCATAAAATTATTGTTTTCCAGCACCATCATAACTTTGAGCAGTAATTAAACAGGGCAGTGATTAAGTGAGGTGTACCTGTATTAGGATGATGCAGTGCCTTGAATGAGGTACTTAAGTGATATGCAGAAGTATGTATGTAACATCTCTGAATAAAGTAGCTGTGTCATCTGCAATGCTTGTACAACTGCTTCAGGTACAGCCCTCAACTTTCATTGTGAAATAGTTGTGTTTCCATGTGCCTGTGTAAACAGCCAGAATCAGCTGCCAAAGCAGTCATGCAAACCTTGCAAATTATGTAGCAGCTTCAACAATTGGAAACAGGTGCTTCATACATATTTCGCATACTTCTTTCCAAAAACTTTCCAGTGCTTTATTCAAAATAAAAAATAAAATCATAATTGCTAAGCAATTTCTGTGCAGTGCATTATGTCATTAATTATCATACCCCTTACTGATGATATTTACCCATGTTTTAGGATGTAGTTAAATGCAAATCAAATACGAATATGAGTGTGATATAATTCCCCAGATTATTTGCATATGCAGTGCTTTCTTGTAGAGGTAGTTTGGAAATACTCTTTTCATCTTAAAGTAAAAAAGCTTCCAAGAATAAGAATAACCTTTTGTTTTTTAAAAACATTGAATTTGGTATGTGTTACGCATTTCTTAGAAATGTTATCAAGTTAATAAGATCTGTAAGTTTTGTTGCCTCTTTTCTACCATAGGTTGGAAGTCAGGGATTAATTTAGTAATGTAGATTAATTTTTATTGCAAAATTTATTTTGAATTAATCCTACCTTCTAGTATTATATACTGCTATATACTGTATTAGTAAACATTTCCCTGTATTTCACTCACAACAGTTTCCCTTTTGTATTCAAAAAGCAAATTCCAAAACAATTAGTTTCAGTTTTGATTCCTGAATGGGTGCCTGGAGCTTCAGGTTCTAGGACTTTAACATCCCTAACTCTGGATGGGGTGACACTGCCCCAGACAAACCTGGAGCGCAAAGGGTTGTCCTGGACTCACAATCCTGCTCAATGAGCAGGTGTCAGTCATGACTAAGAGGGCCTTTATGCAATTTCATGTTGTGTGCCAGTAGCGCCCTTTCCTGAACTGGGAATTCCTACACTCGGTCACTCATGTCCTAATCATCTCACCATTGGACTACTGCAATGCGCTCTACATGAGACTATCCTTGAAGAGCATTTGGAAGCTTCAGCTGGCGTAGAATGCTACTGCACAGACAGTTCTTGGGGCCCCCAGAATGGCCCATGTAACACCACTGATCCGCAAGTTGCACTGGCTGCCAGGTTGCTTCTGGGTGCAATTCAAGTTGTTGATTTTGATCTTTAAAGCCCTTCATGGCATGGGACCAGGCTCCCTAAGGAACCATCTCATTCCAATGGGGATGACCCACCCCACCAGGGCCAGCAGAAGAGACTTTCTGCAGGCCCCATCAGACAAGGAATTTCAGCTGGTGGGGTCCAGGAGAAGAACTTTTTTCACTGTAGTTCCTACCCTGTGGAACATCGTGCCCCCTGAGGTGAGGTCTGCACCCATCCTTGTAACCTTCTGGAAGGGCCTTAAGACCTGGCTCTGTCAATTGGCTTGGGACCCAATGGGGGTATGCTATCATCAAGGTGCAAGTGGTTTAAGCCAACTGCACTTCCCCCCATATATATTTTCACTCCTTCCCTCTCTGACTGATCTTGAGCTAATTTTAAATTGTTTTTAATATTTATTATTTGCCATTTTAATGTTTTCATTGTTAGCTGCCGAGAATCATTTTTGAGTTTGGAGACATACGAATTTGATAAATATGTTAATCATCTTAATCCTTGCTTTTGAATATTTTGGTCCCAGCCAAATGAAACCTGTTGAGGTTTAAAACAACAGCAATAATAAATAATGATCTAGAGAGAACAATTTCAGTGCTCCTAACAGTTCAGTTTCTGAAAACCGGAGCAAGGGTATCTAATAAAATATTCCAGCAAATGTATTGATTTGGAACCTTTTTTTGTTTCATTAAACTAATAATGAGAGGAAAATATCCTCAGTCAAATAAAACATCCTACATTGTTTCTGCCCTAAGATAGATATCAATATTTGTTTGTTTGTTTGTTTATTAAATGTATATGCTGCCAAACTCAGAAAAGAATCTTGGTGGCTCACAGTAAATATATACCTCTGGAGCACATTAAATTGTTTCAGTTTTGACTCCTGAAGCTTACATCTGATGATTGGCTATAGAAACCAGCTTCTAAAATATAAAAGCATACGCTAAGTTGGGATTTTCAAAATTGGTGGTGCTGTGACTACCTAAAAGGAATGTTTGTGACACTTCTGTGAATGAAACAAATGACCTTCTTAATAGTCCTAGTTATCAGTTTAACATCGGATGGGTTCCTTATCCCATTGCTTTTCCTCTTTTGTACCATCTTGGAGATTAACCTCAAGGAACCCAAATGGCCCCTTAAAATCTCATTAGAGCAGTTAGCAGAACAGTTATTAAAATAACATTTCATTGACATTGAATTTCTATATTACTATGTAACCTGTAGCTTTAGATGCATAATTAGCATTACTTTGCATAGCAGGACATACGGCATAGAAATATCTGGAATACAGTAGAACCTTGGATTGCGAGACTAATCCATTCCGGAATAACTCTCTTAGTCCAAAATGCTCTTAAACCAAAATGAGGTTTCCCATAGGAAACCATGGAAAGTCGGATGATCCGTACCACGCCCTCAAAAATATTCACAAAAAAATCATTTTCAATGGAATATTATGTAGAAATGATTGTCCTTAACATCTGAAACAAGTAGCAATGATTAACACACAGTATAAAGCAGAAATAGAACAAACTAACCAGCACTTATGGATCTGCTTTGAGGCAGTTTCTGGCCTCGGCTGCTGCTAGGCTGGCTGCTGTCCAGCTCCCCCTGCTGGATTGGAGGATCCGCTGCCGCTCGAGGCAAAACAGCCTTTTCCTTTTTCCCTCAGCAACGTCTTTCCAGGGGTCTTTCCTGGGCAGTTTGGAAATGTTTCTCATCATAACCTGCCTCCGTGCTATGAGGGGAGAAGAGATGGGCAGCAGGGGATGGGCTGGAAGGTTCAGGCGATGAGGGGATGTGTGTGTGTGTTTTTGTGTCTGTGCACATGTGCTTTGAGGACAGTCTTGGCTAGCGGAGATAAGGAGGGGGAGGGAGACTGCCTGGAAGGAGAATCCGGAGTCTGAGTCTTACAACTTTCTTCTCTTGAATGTCTTTCACTTAATTTACACTGTTTACGCATCAAGAGAGGAGAACTGTTGGCTCCATTGTGAGATTTCCTGCGCAAGCTCATGTCGCGGTGCTTGTCTTTCAAGTTGCCACTCATCAACCGAAATAAATTTTACTTAAAAAATTTGCTTGTCTTGCGAAAATCTTGTGCAGCGAGGTGCTCGCAATCCAAGGTTCCAGTGTAAATAAATTTAGCTATTGTAACTGATGCACATAACTTGGTTCTGTTTAAGAACTTAATGATAAGCCATTTCAGGATGGCCATGTACTAGGCAGCCACAAGGAAATGAGCTCACCTTTCATCAAAATTAATCAGCTTCAGAATAATTAGCTTTTTTAAAAAAAACTTAACCAAACATCTGATGCATCAGATTACTTATTTAAATGCCAGGGAGTTAGCTTTAAACACTTTTTGACAATACAATCCAATCTGCACTATTTTGACTTGTCTTGAGAAAGCATTTTAATTTGTCTAGTAACTCATAGTTCATGATTTTATTTGATACTTACATTTGTAAAGGATTTTAGTATAATATCTATATGCTACTAAAACTTTAATGTCTGATCGTTTGTACCCTTCAGTTGGGTGAATTGGTACATCATATGGCAACAGTTTTTTAATCAATATACCTCACTCAAATGGGGTAACTTACAGAATGTGGACAAAATCCAGGATTTATGACTCCTGCAGGATTGAAATTTGGCAAAGCTATGGACACTTCAGTGCTGTTGCACTGCCACTACCGTCAGCCACAGTCACATGATCATCATTTCCAATACTCTCTGCCAGCTTCCCTCAAGGAAAGTCAATGGGGAAGCCAGCAGGAAGCCTCTCCTGCTCCCACAGCTTTTCTGTCCGCCCATGACCTTTCTGTTTCTTTGTTTAGGTAAGAATATATCTCTGAAATGATGACCCAACAGGTCACAAATAATCTAATCTTCTTTTAAAAAATCAGATTAAAAAAGCTGATTTTTCAATGATTCAGAAAAATTTTAGAAACAATTTCCAAAATTGTAAATCGTCATCTTTTTTTTCCTTGCATGATGTCAAACAGTATGCCTTTCTGCTATTTAATCTCAGAGACAGATATGACCAAAGTAGCATATAAGCCTAGCAGATAAATATAATTGATTTTTAATAGTGTCTTTTATTGAAAATTAAAATATGTCTCTAACTTTTTTTCCTCCTTAGTGGTGCAATTTGTGCATTGATTTGGTGGCATTTACCAGTGAGATATTCAAAGGTGCTGTTTTTCAGTCCTTGGATGGCATTATTGTTTCAGCCAACTGTAAACTCCGAAAAATCTTCACACTGAAGTCAAACCCCCTGCACTCTGCAGATGACGATGGTATGTTAAGCTTGGCTTCTGGCAGTTCCATTTGTTTTCTGATTCCAGAGTCATGTCTATATGATGTATTATCTAAAGGGTTTTAGATAGTGTCTGGGCAATTAATAGGTACATAAAACATACTATGCACGTTTGTAGCTCATGGATAGTCAGTGACCTTTTCTAAGTGTGGTTTACAAATGTGGTTCAGCATTTTTATAAAGCAGCAGTTTTATTAAAACTGCACTGAAGATACTGCTTCAACTTTAAATTAGCATACAAAATGCTAATAATCTACCTTCAGGTCAGTGTTTCATTAAACATTCTGAAAGAAAGCTAGTTATTCAATTATCAAAGGGTTTTTCGACTGAGATATGTCATTTTCTTAAGATGGCTTCTAAAATTAAACTGCATGTAAAATCTGGCCATTGTGGAAATAGGACTTGTGAGAAAAGAAAAAGAGAGTTAATGATAAACTGCATATTAAGTCTCTTCCTAATAAAGTATATTCATGAATTCTTATTATTCATTACCTACAAATTTTACTTGAACTGTACACCATCTTCTAGACTAAGCAATAAAAAACTTTTTTTTCATCCTTCAGCTTTGCTTGTCAAAATTGGGTTGTATATCATCTAGTTGATGCTTTCCTACTTCATTGTTTTCTACCCAGACTAGATACAGTTCTACAAAAGGTGCTGGGAAACAGTAATTAAAAAGTTTCTTTCAGTTTTGTTATTTATTTTATATAATGTGAACTTTTTCTGTAACTTATGGTTTGCTTTGCTTCTTTTATGCTTTTTTATGTTGTCTTGTATGGTTCATCCAAATGATTACCCCCTGTTTATTGCACTATATTCTGAACTGCACAAGTTCATTTTTTGGAAAAAAGCCAGGTGAATGGGACTAGACTTTAGGGCAGCAATTTTGATTACCCCCCATCCTAACTTATTGTTCCTATAACTTTTCGTTCTTAGATATATCACCCATGTATCAATGACAATTCTCAATCATTCAGGTAAAATTGGAGGTTGAGTCATGTATTTCTTTTCTTTTGGTTCAGGACATTTTGCTGCTTATCCAAGCAGCTTCTTCAGTCTGAGAAAAAGCTAGGGGACCTCATATATGATTTCCAGGGTGTCTGCATTTCTCACTTTATCTGATTAGGCTCATTAGATGGATTATAGGAGATGTGGATAGATAGTCTTTGAGATAGTATATGCAATCCAGTTCAGCAAGGAGTGTTCAGAGCTCTACACTGGAGAAACCAAACAGCCTTTACGTAAGAGAATGGCCCAGCACAGGAGAAGCAATACCACAGGACCAGAATCATCAGTTCATCTAAAGGAAAAAGGGCATTAATTTGAGGACAATAATGTACACATTTTGGACAGAGAAGATAGGTGGTTTGAGAGAGGAATGAAGGAATCCATCTATGCCGAAGTGAAAAATCCTTCCCTCAGTAGAGGTGGAGGTCTCAGACACAACTTGTTCCCCATTTTTCATGTTACTCTTTCATTAGTCCCCAGGAAGATTAAGACCAATTCACAGGTTCACCGGGAAGATCACACCTAATGACCCACTTGGGGATGAGCAAAGGGATTTAGAAGTTGAACATCTACATCCCAAAGACTATCTATTGTCCATCTAACAAGCCTAATCAGGTTAAGTGAGAAATGCAGCCATCCTGGAAGAAATATATGGAGTCCCCTAACCAACTTTTTCTCAGACTGAAGAAGCTGCTTGGATAAGGAGCAAAATTCCATCAAACGTCTTGAACCAAAAGAAAAGAAGTCCAGTTGTCATGCCTCAACCTCCAGACGATCACCCCTGTAGAGAGAGTACTTGTCCTTGAAACATGTCTTTTTAGTTCCTACTTTCCTATATCGAGTAAAATGCAGCCAGCCTCCTGCCTTAGTTATTGGTTGCATAGATGTAACAGTAACCATTAGGAAATTTTTCTTAACATTCCATTGGAATGTTGCTTTCCTATAACATAAAACTATTTTTTCGTATCTGTCTAGGACAATAGAGACCAAATTCTGGCCTCCATCTGTTCAATATCTCTTTAAATATTTGGAAAAAAATCTTTTTTTCAAGAGTCTCTTTCTAAAAGTAAAGATGCCCTATTTTCTCAGGGCTTAGTTTCCAGTCTAATATGATCCTCTTTAATTCTTTCTGTACATGTTCCGTTTTGGAAGAATCCTTTCTTAAAAATCAGATCAGACAACCTTCACTTTCTGCAGTACAGAAAGCAAACTTTGTTACTTAAGCCCCAAAGTACATTTTTTTTATTTATTTAATGTATTCACTGCCCAACTTGCAGAGCCACTCTTTTTTTGATAGGATTATTATACTGCTTTTTTTGTAGGCTTATTATATTGATGACATATATTCAGGTAACATTCAACTACAAGGTTCCTTATCAGGCCCCATAAACCAAGAATGACATGTAGGGTTACTTCTGAGTACTGTCTTCACTGTTTGTCTACAGACAGAATTTTGCTAGATTAAAACAATTATCCATATAACAAAATATACTCTGTAACCTGCTAGGAGGAGCCGACTTTGCCCTCTTCCTGCCAACCATACTTTCCAAGCTCTGCTGCCTCTTTGCCCTCTGGAAAGCAGTCCCTCCCTCTTGGGACTCCAGACTGCATTCCACCATAATTCTACTGTACATTCATTTCAAAATGTTGGTGACAGTGTTAGTTTAAACATAGACAATTTGAGAGTGAAGAATTCTTCCATTTTATGAGGCAATGCTGAGTGGTCTCTGGAAGGAAGAGACAGTTGGAAAACTGTTATGGTTTTGTTAGCTTAGTTTAACAAATGTTGTGAAATGCAATTCTGCTTGGCTGCAGCTCACATGCTGCACCCACTCATTACTTTATCAGAGGAAAAGGATAAAGTTTTAGAAGATTTTATCATGATCTAAACAGATTGTAATTGTTATTTTTTCTTCCACAATTAAACACCTGTACTCTGGTTCAAATGTATCAGTGTTGGTTCTTAAAGGAAAAGGTGTTGCCACAGAGGTAGCATTTTAATTGTGCATTTATTCTCTCTTGGTGATTTGAATGTGTACGGTTGTGGTTTTTAAGACTGGGCAATTTGTTCTGCAGAGCTATAGTGCATGTGCAGGCCTCCCTTCCTTGATTGGTTATGTGTAAATCTCGATACCTGCTTGATTGGCTACATGTAAGTCTGGAATATAGTTGTCTGTCATATTGAAATGTTTATTGAAAGGTCTTCATAAGAGTGACAACTAAATGAGGTTGAATGAGGCAGCATGGCTCTTTAGTTAGTCTGATCCAGAAGTTGGCATTTCCTATTTGTATTTATTTATTTAAAACATTTTATACAGCCATCCATCTTACACCAAATTCTGGAAGGCTCCCAGTTATGCATATGATATTTATTTATTTATTAAATGTATATGCCGCTGAAATCCAAAGACTCTCGGCGGCTAACAACAGTAAAAAAACAGTATATTAAAACAATTAAAATACAAATAAAAAAAACCCATTAAAACAAAATTAAAAACCCAGTAGATTAGAGAGGTAGGCAAAAGATTTAGAATATAAAAACGGGGGTGAGGATGGCTAGGGATCCATTAGCCACCTCCATGCTGATAATGAGCCCCCCCTGAAGCCCAGGCCATCTCGCAGAGCCAGGTCTTAAGGCCCTTCTGGAAGGCCATCAGGGAGGGGGCATCCCTCAGCTTGAGGGGCAAGTTGTTCCATAGGGCAGGAGCCACCGCAGAGAAGGCTCTTCTCCTAGACCCCGCCAGATGAAATTCCTTGACCAAAATTAAAAATTAAATCAAGTATGCTACCCATAGAGTTTGCACTACTTATTTTAAGAGGGAAATTAATGCATTCTGTCTACAATTGGTAAGAAGTATGCAATATAAGATAACATTTATCTAGAACATTAATATAATTTGGAGATAAAGGATAATGGTTGACATCCCCTTCCTTTTCTAAAATACGAAGATTGAGGAGCTTTTACTCCATCTCCTGTCATGGGTAAAGTATACAAGTTCCTGGCCTGGAAGGAATTAAACATAAGAAATTCTCTATCATCAAAAATGAAACTTAGTAGACTTCTAAGAGTTGTTGAACCAGCACGTCTCCAAAAGAGCCTAGACAATCACCACAGCAAAGACCAAAGAACTGGAAAGTAGACTGGCTCTTTGGAATAAAAAGAAGATGAGTTACCCACATGTACTCTGGATGGCTCCTCCTCATGAGAAGATGGCAGGACAGCATTCTACCATGGGTTTAAGTGCCAGGAGACAAAGGAAAGTGATAATTCTCACACTTGTGGTGGAGCCTTTTAAAAGATAATGGGTTCACTAACTTCATTTTGCTAATCACTTTCAGAAATTGCCTGTTTTATTATCTTAAGGCCTTCAGAGATCTTCAGAATGACAAATTTGAAAAGCCACCTGGTGCGTTTATCTTCTTCAACAAAAGAAAATTCACTGTAAGATTAAGAATTGGAAATAAATGGCAAAAAGCGAAATAAGATTTTGATTCAAAACAAGTTATTAATGAATTAAGAGATTAGACAAATTTGGAATATTAGGACATTTTAAATTATTTCGAAAATAATTATTTAAATAAATAACCTTTCAGGGGAATTACATTGTTTTATCTATCCTAATTCATAACAGAGATTTGTGATTTTATGATTTTAGAAATTGGACACTGGGGGCCTAAATATTCTGTGCAGAAAAGGGAAAAAATGATAATTTGCATTTTGTCCTTGATTAATACAGGAATTTACAAAATGACAGAAAATGTAATGACATCTGATTTTTGAAGAATGGGATCAGAAATTAGCAGCTGTAATGTTGGCAAATGATGTCTGATTCTATGGAGAGATTACATCCAAAACATATTAGTGAAAGAGGATAGATGTGAAACAAATTTTGCCTGAAGTAGAAATAGCAGAACCAGAAATACTAAATAATTTTAAAAAGCATTGATTATAAGATAGAGAAGACATCTAAAGGAGAAATAAAAATGACAAGCCAAGACAATGACCAGGGTAAAGATTTTCTACTATATATACAAAAGAAGTTGGCTTAAGCTTTAAAAATTGAAGTGGAAATACGAACGATAAACCAAGAAAATGCTTTGGATAAGAACTAAAGCCTCAAAGAAAGCTTTGGGCCAGGAAAAAGAAAAAATGAAGATAGATCAAATCTTATGACAACATCTGAATGAATTAAAGGTCAAAACTGTTAGAAGTAAAAAGAAGGTTTTGTTTGATCAAAGTTAAAATATAAAGTCTGGGAACTCTTTACAGACTTTCTGCTGACATGACTGAAAAATTGATGGTTAATGGTTTAGCATATAGATAAGGGATGAGCTATAGGAAGAAAAGATATTTGTTTGTAATCTTATAGGGGATAAAGAGTTAGTGAATTTGTTTATACTTGTGATGAAGATCAGAACACATTTTTTAAAAGTTTTTCTTTTCTTTTCCTCTATTTTCCTTCCTTCTTTTTTCCCTTGTGCTTTTTATTATATCTTTCTTTTTCTCTTTGAGTTTAGTTTGTATTGCTTTTCCTACTGTAATTGAAATTTTCAATTAAAACATTTTTAAATATGGCACTTAATGCTAGAAGGAGGAAATGCAACCTTCAAAATGTAAAGAGGGTTTAAGAGAAAATTATCTTCTTTGGAGATACATGGATTTGAATGGCTAAACATGATATTTATCTAAACACTTATCAATGACTAATACAGTTAATCTATGACCACTATATTGCAATAGGCTGTAAATATCAAATCCACATAACTAAAATAAACGGATTAATTTCTGGACTTTTCTGTTCCTTCCCTATCCCCCAATATTGCTTCATGAAGTACATAGGTCGGTCCTAGTATTTACGTTTTACAGTTAAGGATGATAAAATTAATTTTAGTATTTATATTTACTAATCTTTAGTTTTAGTATTTTTATTAAAATAAGAGCACAGTCACTCTCAGAGATTGGCAATTTTTTCTTCACCTCATTCCAGCAAACATTGCTACAGCTTGAGAAATCCACACTATCATCATTTGAAAAAAGACCAAATTTTCATATGATCTTGAATGAGATTTTGGTTTTCTTGTGAGTTTGACATTTATCAGGCAAGTTCATAGAAATCTTGAGAAATTCTTGCAAGATGCACCAATTTTTTACTTAAAATTATAAACCTAAGGTAATTTGCAATGTCCATATGTGATATTTTAAACTTTGGATAATGAGGCAAAAGGTGGCATGTTGCTAATCCTTCATAATCTTATTTTCTTTTTCAAGAAAAGAATTGTTTTTGTCCAAAAACTAATTTCTATTATGAAATGAGGCCATGTATACTGTGTATTTATAAATATTTGTGTCTGTGTATTGGGTTCTTTAAAATGCAAACAGTGGTCTTGTCACTAAGATGCTATGTCCAAACATAACTTCATCAAGTGAGGAAGAAAGTATATATGCAATTGCTGTGTTAATTTTTGTAGCCATGATTGTGAGTATCCAGCATACTTGGAAGAAAGATACTGAGATTTTTGCAAAATGGCATACTTTAGTTGTGAAAGAGTAAATCCAGAGGCAATTAGATTCCACTGATATTCCACAATGATAAACTGATGCCCAGAATGTTGTTAAGATGAGGTCCAAAGATTAGAGTAGAAACTGATCTCCTACCTGCCATGATATCCTCCATGACTGTGACAACATAAGAAGGTTTGCTGAAAGTGGGTGGATTGTCATTTTCATCCTACAAAGATAAAAACAAAATAAAAATTGTGGCACCTGATTTTGGGAAAAAAATATAAATGTCCCCCATATAATTTATTTATTTATCATATTTTTATGCCGCCGAAATTCAGAGACTCTTGGTGGCTAACAAAAACAAGCATTAAAAAAATTGATTAAAACATTTTAAAAAAATTAAAATAAAATAGAACATTAAAATAAAATAAAAAACCCGACGGACTAGAGAGGTGGGCTAAAAATATTACATACATACATATACATACATATCTATATAAAGGGGGTGAGGGTGGCTCGTGATCAACCAGCCACCTCCAAGATGATGATGAAACTACCCAATGGCCTGATTTAATTTAATGAAGGAGCTTAGCAAAGCCTAACATTTAATTACTAATTCAATATCTCTTCTTAGTGTTTGTTCCAAAATTAACTTTAAAAAATTTGGACATACCACAGAACACAAGGAGATGAGAACATATGTTAATATGAATGTTCAGAATGTACTATTTTCTGCTTTTTAAGTTTTTGATATATAATGCATAAAATATAATGTAATCACTAATTACTATTAAAACATTTATTTGTAACTATAGGTTTTAGCAAAACACATAAAATTACAGTAGTCGTATCAGTTCAATACATTCTCTCTAATATTAACTAGTATTAACAGTACTATTTGTCAGGATGTATTTTTGTATTTTCCTTGCAGCCATTGCAAACAATACAACTTATTTTCTTATGTGTTTTTATTTATTTATTTATTTTTACACATTTCTGTGCCGCCAATTTCTGAAGACTCTTGGCGGCTTACATAGTTATTTTTATACAATTGTGTAAACTAACCCTGCCCCCCGCTGGCTGGTAATGGTGCATCTGGGCATCTCTGCAGTTCCTGCTCCATCCCCAGCAGGAGGGTGAGCTGCTTCCGAATCGCCACTCACTCTCACCTCTCACCGCCTGCCTCGCCCGTCCCGCCGAAGCCTGCCAGCTCCCACCGAAGTGGTACCCGATTTATCTACTCACCAGTTTTTATGTGCTTTCGAACTGCTGGGTGGGCAGAAGCTGAGGCTCAGTGACGGGCGCTCACCCCATCATGCAAGCTGCGAATCGAACCTGCCAGCATGCTGCCCATTTCTGGTCAACATAACTGGCAGCACTAATCTGCTGTGCCACTGCACCTCTTATTGTTGGTTGAGCACCTGGTGAACTTCTTGTCAATGGGATGGATATTAATGCTGTTGTCATACTCATGAGTATGTCACACTGAGAGTCAGTTATACCAATGACTACCACATTTCTCAATTATCCACAAAGACAAGAAGCATTTTGTAATCAAATCACCAAGGCATTTCCTAGCTTTTACCAGAAAACAGGTGCGCATTATGATGAAGTTATTGCCAAGTCTATAATCACTGAAACCCAAGGTCTTTGCCTAAAACATCTCCAGTTTTCCCCACTGCCCACTTTCTGTGAAATGACAAGCATTTTTTTTATTTGTTTGTAAGTTTGACTTCATTGTCAATCAAACGTATAACTTCTTTATCACAGCTCTGTGTCCTTAATGATATGGAATGTTTTGCAGCTGACATCTACATTATGATGCTCTACTCACATCTGTATGAACTTTGTTAATTCACAGGATAGATGGCTGAAGATGTATGCTATGGAAAAACCTGTCAGTGTGGTTACATTTTCTCTTCAATGGTGTTAATTCCTTTTGCTGCTGATGGTGCATGAGGTTGGTCTGACTAATATAAAACATACAGTAGTGTGCCCTGGTGTTTTCTGTCTTCACGCATCTATCAAAATGAATTATGAATGACAGAATTAAGAAACATATGGAAGAAGGTCAAACCAGACTATTTTGGAAGGACTTAATCTTGATCCTCAGCAATTAAACTGATCTAGTTACATTTTTTTAAAGTGTTGCAGTCTGATCACTGCAAATAAATCTCAGGAACAATTATTCATTTTTTATGTGTAGTGCAAAAGTTTTGGGTTTTTTAAAAAAGTTTTTGCTTGAAACAGTAAATACAGAATTTTTAAGCTTGGACAATTAATAACTGACCGAGTTAAGATATTTGGGTTGAAATATTTTTGTCACTGACATCTCTGCATAACAACCTGATTCACAAACCTAATTATATTGGAATGTCTAGATTTAAATCACATTAGTTCTGTTGACGTAAATGGGTGTCAAGCTGGCTTCTGTCCAAGCATTGTGGTATAACTAGTTTTTGTACTATAACCAGGATAATCTGAAATCAAAATATGCAGGCTTAAATTGCTTGCGGATTTAAGTCTGGCCTTTATCCAAAATACACATAACAAAATCATTTTTTAGAAATTTGCCAGCAGTTGTGAAGATTAACTCAATTCAAGATCCACATGCTCTGTATTACAACCTCCTTCTTCAAACATTATGTAGCAATGAGGAAATGCAAGCGGCTAAAAATGCACAAAAGAATAGTATTGTCACTTGCAGACAGAAGAGTCAAAGTACTTAAATGAACTCATGAATCACCAAACCACAAGTCTGTAGCTGAGAATTCGTCTTTACAAAACCAGGGGCCAGCTTGCCCTGAATGCTGATCTCCTGGGATATCACCAAGACACATATACGTGGCACTATTATCCCTTGTGGAAAATCAAAAAGTTAAGCACAGAACTATGGAGAAAATGGTTAAGGAACTTTGGAGCATTCAAGAAAGACAACATGCTCTAGAATTATATAAAGGTTTTATGAAGAGGAATGGACTTTTAATTCATTTTATGCCTTTGAATTCTATAAAACAAAGATCCTTGAATTCTATAAAACAAAGATACTGAGAGTAAGGTGAAAAACTTGGTAAATTACTAACTTCTCAGCTGAAACAATTGCAGCAATTGTTTAGTACAGCAAGCTGTACTACAAATAGTTATGACCAAGTAAAATATATAATGATTTTGGTCTAATAAATTCATATTTTATTCTTAATAATGTAATACTAAGTCAAAGGTAAGTGAGGAAAAAATTAATATATCTGTATATAATCTTTTGACTTTGAAGGCTGATAATGAATTTGCTGACTGTGCAAACTATCATTCAATTTGTTTATTATACATTTATTGGTACAACATAATTCACAGTGTCCCTTTAAGAATTATCCATTCTGCATAATCCGAGTCTATAAAAGGTTGCAAGCATCTATTGTTGTTAGATAACTACACAACCGTCTGAATAAACATGCAAAAAAATTGAGTTTCACTAGTGATGGCTTTGTTGGATACAGAAAAAGCTTCTGACACAGTACAATTGAAATTTTTGATACAAGTCTTATATAGATGTGGATTTCCTTTGTATTAACTGGTGGTATTCTATTTCTTTTGCTACAATAATTACAAATTGAACTATCTTTCCTTCTCTCAAGATGCTTTGTGGAACTCATCAAGGATGTCCATTTATCTTTTATTATTAATTTGATATGAAACCATTGAACTGTTTTGGAAATAGGCTGTGGTTTAACAAAAATATTCTATGTAAACTATAAAATATAATGCACTATATGTTTATAATTATGCATTTTTTATGTCAACATATATTGATATTATGCAACAGTTTCAAAATTTATTAGGTTATATTAATTGAGTAGGCCAAAATATAGGCTCAGGTAGAATTTGTAGATTCAAATATTGCTATAGGAATTTGTAATAGATAAAACAAAGATTTTGCTTCCTGGACACTTTAGGGTTGATCTTATAGATTTTTAGCTGCTAATCACAAAAATAGCCTGTAATTTTATCCATCACGTACCGTTTTATAGAAATCTTCTGCTTTTGCAAACACCCTTCAGTATCTGTTGGCTACACTGCACACATGAAAGAAACATACGAAAACATGGAACCGTTGCTGATGCATATCCAGTACACCAAGTCCAACTGAAATATCTGTGGAGATCTAAAAGTAATGGCTCTGCTGCTTAGAATGCAGCTTGGATATACCAACTACTATTGTTACATATGTGAATGGAACAACTGTGCAAGAGAGTCACATTACATCAAAAAGAAATTGCCACTCTGAAAGAATTTGATTCCAGGATAGAAAAATGTAGTGCATGAACCATTTGTTGACCCGACAAAGATATTTTCGCCTTCACTTCACATAAAACTTGGACTGATGAAAAATTTTATGAAACTGATGA
>JANHZU010000720.1:0-12667 GCA_032468055.1 Acrochordus granulatus
ATCTGACAGGTGCTCCGCAAATTCTTCCACACGGCCCTGAAGAAGGACCGTCGGCTCCCCCCTACCTAGAAGGGAGCGGGTGACCCTAAACAGAGCCGACGGGCGGCACTCTGCAGATGCAATAAGGGCAGAGGAATAATCCCATTTCGCTGCCCTGAGCGCCGCAGGATAGACTTCAATAGCAGCTCTAAGAACATCTATATATTCCATTGATAATTGAACACTTAAACCATTTTGGAACACATTTTGCAAGTTTTAGTTTGACCAATTTTAGAGGCATTTAAGAAAGGCATAATTTACTGATTCACCACTCAAAGCAAGAATAGAATGTAACACTACCAATTACTCTTTCAAAATCTCTGCTGAAAAGATACCCACACCTAATGAAGTACCCAAATAGAACTGAAAAATATTTTAAGAAAGTAGACAATGCAAATTAATTTCTAATTTTACTCTTACCAGCAAATGCTTTCAAAATTTTGTGTTCTGCCTACATACTTAAAATAGTTGTCCTTTCTGTAAAAAATCAAAATACTGTATACACATTGGAACTAAATGTAAAGAAGAAATATAAGAAAGAAGGAGTGCAAATATTTTAGCATGATATTCTCATAAGCCTCATTCCTAATTCTCATCCCAAAAATAATACTTCTGGTTTACATTGTAAAGAAAATAGAAACATAAGACTCTTCCAGTGAAAGCATATCCTACTTTTCTTGGACTTAAAGCTCAGCAAAAGGGAAAGCAGAAATAGTCAGGCTTCTTTTATGTAAGCTTGGCCAGCCACTGACCCAGCATCAAGTCCTGTCAGATAAGTTCTAACTGATGGTTAGACCTAAAGTCAGCTCACAGTAGGATGTGGAGGTGTTTATCTCATATATTATTGTAGCAATGATGAGAAGCTGATTCGTCTGATAGATGAAGACCCCGATAAATGACATAACCTCTGAAATGTTTTGCCCCATCTTCCTGGAGTAGCAAGTTGTAAAGTGGGATTGACTAACTATATCTTTCAGTCTGTGCACGTTTAGGAAAATCAAGACATTATACTAAGTTTGCCTTTTAATAATGATACTAAAGGTGAAGGCAGAAATATCTTCCTTTAAATAAAACAACAAGACAGATCCTAATGGGTGGAGCGATCATTAACTTGTCCTTCTCTAATTATTCTTTAGTTCAGAGGTAGGTAATTAATTTTCCCAAGTGTATACATGAGAAACTGTGGAGGGCTGAACCAATAAGATGAATTAATTAATTTTATGATGAGGGTGGGGCTATGGTGAACCACCAATGGGAGCCCCTCCCATCAACCATGCCAGACTCTTTTGGTGCCTTTAGGAGTGGCTGGGCAGAGCCAAGACCTAGCCGGAGATGCCATGGCAAATGTCCACTGTCAGATGCTGCTGCCTGTGCCTCCCCACCACCACCACTGCCTGCCCTGTGACTCCCTGACACCACCCATACTTCCCTATCACTACCTCCCCCATCCCTGTACCTCCTTGCACTTGCTGCCCTCAGGCTGAATAGGGAGAGCCAAAGTGACCCATGGGCCATGAATTGCCCAGATCTGTTTCAGCTGAATGCAGCTTCCTTCCTGATTTGATTGTACTGAATAGGAATTTTAGGAATTTCAATCTTCTGGGGAGGTGTGTTTCAGTTTAACACAAAATATCGTGTCATAGATGGACTCCTTAAGCAATTAATGTATCTTGTTGGAAGTCAGGGTGGAAGTGCATTTCCCTGCTCCAAGTTGAGCTCTGTTTAGCTTCTTATTTGTTTATTAGCAAGGATTCTGAACTAACAAACAACTGCTGATGGAACAGTAAGATCAGCTAGCAGTGGTGAATTTCAGTTAATTTTAAACTGGGTTTGATAATCATAAGGTCTTATTCAGTTGGTAATATGCCGGTCAGTCAATTTCTCTTGACTGATCCCTAGACACCCAAAGGAGGAAGTAAAGAAGGAGAAATCAATTCCTATTGCAACTAATGGATCAACACTCAATTGATCTGGAAAAAAAAGCAGACCCTGCACTTCTGGAAAACACTAGGAAGGAAAATGATGTATTATTCACACTAAGATGGTGGTTAATAATTTCTATGAGGTCTGGAAATTTTATACATTCTGCTGGATGGGATTATGGAGAAGGATTACATTAAATACATAGTTCCCATTGATTCATTCTTGAGCTGACATGTAGGGAAAGAGCTCGGCGACTCCTTGCTTTTACTGCTCATTTCCTTAACTTGTATCATGCCCAGGATGAAGAAACTAAGTGAGAGAGTGGAATTCTAACAAAGTCTGCTCTACAGGAGGTGGTAAAGGAGCCCTTTGGTTGAGGGTTAAAGCAAGGCTTAAATTCTGGGCTTGTGTTTCCCTAGATATGTTTAAAAACAACAAGAAGTACTGCCCCGTTGCTATTCCTCATCTGCATCTTGACTTGTTGCAAAAAGTTTTTTTTTTATTATTTCTATTGTATGACATTATAAGGACACATACACATACATAGACACACCTTGGAAGTAGAAGGAGATGTAAACATCTTATGTATTCTTTAATGTGTATCAGATATGATTCTTGGCAGCACACAAGCAAATGACAGAATCTTTTTCTCCAATTACAAACAACTGTGATAGGTTAAAATATATTTTTAATATATTTTAGGTATCAGCTTTTATGGACCAGAACTTACCTTATGATATTGTAAGAAATGCCCTTTAAGTTATTAGATGTATATTTAACTTTACATTCAAGTTCTGGGTAATAGTGATACATGATTAATTGTGTCTCTTGAGTTCTCCTGGCATTTTGGCACTATTTTATGAAACTTCACCCTCCTAATTCTGTAAATCTGTAATTTTATTCTTATCAAATTAAAAGATTATTAAAGGCATCAGACAAAGAGAACTATAATTATGAAGCCTTTTTCAGTAATATATTTATGGAATCAAAGCACGTGATGCATGTTTGGGAGATTATATTGGGAAATTTCATACTTCAGATAATATCTATTTGTGGTAAACCACTGACTGCTGGAAACTTTGGACTGTGTTTAGAGTTCTGGTTGTCCACTACAAAGCTCTATATAGTGCAGCCTTGGATCACTTTAGGGACTGTCTTATCAAGCTTGATTCTGTCTGTGGGGTATGGGGCCTTAGAGAGACCCTGTTGAGGTCCCAGGAGAGGCTACATTTCTGACATTCTTCAGGGCACTCAAAACCATACTTTCTAAATAAACTTTGAATCTTGCTGATCAATATTAGGGAACATTTACTATGTATAGGAGTAATTGACTTAAGATGACTAAATACCCACCCCTCAGTGTTGTATAACAGTCCCTAACTTTTGATCAATACTAAATAGGTAGGTAGGTAGGTAAGTAGGTAGGTAGGTAGGTAGACAGACAGACAGATGCCACTTTAATCAATTTTATTTTAACCTACATATATCTTAGATTTTTAGCTTTATGCCTTAGTTTTAGACTAATAATATTCTAGTTTTTTTGGTCTTATGGACAGAGCTTACAGTGATAACAGTACTGACAATAATATTCTGTATTAAGCTTTTAGCCTGTGTTTTATGTTTAGTTCTCCTTGTTACCTTAAACAGTTTTTTCATTGTTTCATTCTATATTGGTCTTTGACTGAAATAAAATTTGACTGCTTAATTGATTCTAGATATGCTGTTCTTACTTGATTTCTTATTGTTTTCATACATAGTCCTGAGTCTGCAGGACAGAAGATGTTAGATAAACATTGTTTGGAGCCTTCAAGTGAGTATGATAAACTAAAGACAGAAATTCTTTAATAGAAGAAAAATTGTCTAACATAAATGAATCCTTGGAAGAGATATCTAGTACTATCCTACAGGAGGGACTATAAATTATATCACACATCACTGATAACCCAATGAAAATATAATTCATGCTGAGCTATATGATAAAGTTGATTATAAAGTTATATTTATAAACTGACACAGCTTCTGAATTCTTATTCTCGTTCCTTAAATATCCTTTTCCATGTTTGTTGCTGATTCACATAAGTTGTGCATGCAAAAGTTATACTGTACTTCCATATATAAAAAGCAAACCTAATTATCACCAGAGGCAAACCACAAGTAATCTACTTTAGCAAGTTTTCCACATGCAAATTTTTTAAAAAGGAGACACTTATGCTGAAACAATGCATAAGAATGGAGAAACTGCCTTGTACTGAGTCTCATTATAGATTCATTAGCCTTATATTGTTATCAAATACTTGGAGCATGTTTTCAGTCTGGAACATCTCCAACTGTATCTGTAAATGCTGAGGATCCCACCACTTGGGACTTTCACACCTGCTGCTCTTAACTGGAACCAGGTCTTTGGATATAGCAGGCGCAAGTTTTGCTGGTACGGAGCATAAAATGAAGGCACTTGGAATTGCCATATACTGCACCTTTGTTTTGATGTGATTGCATTTTGCTAACTCTAAGTATCTGATTTCCACAGTGACAATGGGGAGAAAGGAAAAGTTCTGTTATTTGTTAAATATTTTGAAAGTGTGTTCATCTCTGTTCCTGGCATTCTCCCTTTTTAGTTAGTTGGAAGACAGACTTCATTTAGCCATAGAATCATAGAAATGGAAGAGTTTGACCTTTGAATTGGATCCCTTGTTCAGTGCAAGAATCCAAATAAAAACATCCCCAAGAGATGGCTGTCTAGCCACTGCTTGAACGCATCCAGCAGTGGAGAGCCCAAAACCTCCCTTGGTAGTACTTGGTGGTACTGTCAATTTGCATCCAGCCAGAATCTGCTTTTTCTATATCTCATGCTGAACTAAAATAATTCAGTATCTCATCCAGAGAATATCAGAGCCATTATCAGCATTTTGCAATTTACGTTTCTTAAATGAAGAAGGAACTGAAAATCATTTGCCTTAGCTATTAGAATATACATGCATAAAAACCTCTGGGAAAGATAACTTGCCAAGGCTCTGACAACCCTCCCACTGACTGGAGTCTTGTTCACCTAATAAAATAGATAATGTAGACTGTGTACAAGGCCTGGCTTGCCTTTTATTGCATAGAACAGCTAGAACAGCTGCAATCGGTATTCCCAGACCAATGAATCTTATGGGAGAAAAGCTGTTATAGCTGATGCCTCGTTTCCGCTTAAAATGGTCCAGGCTGTGGCAGGATAAGCTTCTATGATACAAAAGAACAATAATTTATATTATATAAAAAAGACAAGAGAAAGGAACTGTGGTCATTTCCATCCTACAGTCCACCTATTATTTAAAGACAATCTGTCAACCCATTTCTGCATTCTCATATTAGGAAAATGGACATTTACAAGTAAATAAGAAATAAAATTTCTGTTTCTTTCTTAAGCTATAGCTATAGGTTGAACTTCTCTAGTAGCTGAAAGCTTTGTCAATGCATGCTTTTTCCAATCAGTTCAGAATTTATCTTGTTAGGTCAAATAGCATAATGACAATCAGAAAGGCATTTACAAATTTGAGAGATTTTTTGCATATCAGCACCTGATGATTTATTTAGAAGTTAATACAAATACCTAATGCCTTGGGCCAATTCTCAGCCCTTTCAATTATAAGAACAGCCTCTAAATAATGAGGGCAGATACTTCTTTGCATTTATGGATAAAGATTTGAAAAAATATAATTTGCTTGCTTTTAAATGTATTGGATTTCATTTCCCTAAATTCCCAGCCAGAAGTTTAGGGAAACTAGTAGGAACCAATCAGAGTAGCTGGAAAGTCAGGGTACTGACAGCCTTTCTGTTGATCATTCAGTGTCAGGATGGTTTCCGAACATGGAGTTGGGAGATAAACTTGGCAGGATATTTAAGAAGAGTTCTTAATACATCTTCCTTTTACTTTTGTTCCTTTGAAAATTATTTTTCGGTAAACATTTTAAAAGTGATAAACAACATAGATAAAAGAAAACAGATAAAGAAAAAAAGAAAGCAAAGAACAATTAAGTAAATAAGGGACCCAAAAATGTGTAGGAAATTATAATTTATAATATTGTTACTTAATTATGACCAACAGAATATATTGCTATAAGAAATTAAAAATCAAATCTTTAAGGATAAACGTTAAAGACCATGATCAGAATCATCAAATAAAAACATCCCGAAGAGATGGCTGTCTAGCCGCTGCTTGAACGCATCAATAAGGTGATAAATAATTTTGATTAGTTATTAAATGTATATTAATATTCATCTATTGTAATGTTAACAATTTAAGTAAAACCGAACATCTGATTTAACTCTCCATTTAAACTGAACTACAGGTACTACATATTGAAAAACCCATATTTAGATCAGGCACATATCCATATATTGAATTGTAGTCTAAGAATTATTTTCAGTTTTAATTATTTTTAAGATACTAAGTTATTTTGGATATTCAAGCATATTTTCACAACTTGATTATCCATCCTTTCATAAAATAGTTTGCATAAATTATCTTTGCAACAGTTAACATACTAAAGGTAAATCAGCATACCTGGATGGAATATATAGTTACACTGATATGTAGTTTAACTATTTATATTTATTTATTGGTAAAGGCTTCTCTTGCCAGTTATGGTTGACTCTAAGGGGTGGTACTCATCTCTGATTCACAACTGAGGGAGCCAGTGTTTATCCAAAGATGTTTCCATGGTCATATGGCTGGCATGACTATATACCAAAGTGCATGGAATACTGTTATCTTTTCTACTGAAGGTGGTACCTATTTATCTACTTGCATTTTTGTATGCTTTCGAACTGCTATGTTGGCAGAAGCTGGAGCAAGTAACGGGAGTTTGGGTCCTGAACTGTCGAGCTGCCAACCTTCTGGCTGACAAGCCCAGTGTCTTGACTGCTCAGCCATGGCACCCCCAAGAAAACTTATATTAATTTTCTATTAATATAATATTAGGAGTAAATTAAACATTCTTTCATTGAAATTCTCATTGTTGCATCTCTATTACTACATTCACTTAAATTCTTCATCCATTTAACTGTTCAATATTTGAGTTGTTTGGACTGTGATTCCCACTTCAACAATAATTTATAAATCAAACCTAACAATGTTCCAAATTATGTATTACAAAGTTTTTGTATTTGGTGAAGTCTATCACCCATGGTTCCGTATGTTTATATGCCCATGGTTCCGTATATTTTTAGTGCTATACTATTTATTAAGAGGTATTAAAACCAGTCAGAATTTTGCAATCTGAACAACATATTATCTTTCCACTAAATGAATTCTTTCCTCCTGGAAGATATTCAGTGATGAAGTCAGGAGTGGGAATCTGACCTTAATCTTTTCCTGTATTTATCCAGATGTTGTTACTGCATGATCTTTTACATATTGCTTATTTTTCTTTGTATTAATGCAAAGATATTTTTGCAGATTATTTGGAAGCCTTCCCTATCAGGAGAAGTAGCTGTGTCTAATCCATTTAGAGAGTTAAACAAGTTGAGCAACATAGCAATACAATTTAAAGTTTGTAGATGCTAATCTACCTTGCCGTTTGATCTTTGTAAAATCTGTAATTAATCCTTGGCCTGTTATCAGATCATGTATTACTTGCTTATGCTAATCACTTAATACAAGGGTTCCCAAACTTTTTCTGTTCATGATGCCTTTAGTGTCTCAGTAATTTTTTTCATGGCATTCTAACTCCTAGGTCACGCATTGTCTGACAGATGTTGAATATTGCCGCGTTCTCTCATGGTGCCCCAGAGTGCTGCAGTGCACAGTTTGGGAACTGTGGACTAAATACTTACGTTCAATTTATACTAGAAACATTTGAAGAGGAAAATTTAAGTCTGATAAAATATTCATTTTAACTGTTGCAATTCATCCTATGACAGGTTTTTCCCATTTAGAAATATAAGCTATTTTGTTTTTTCAGTTCAATAAGTAGTTACCTTAAAATAAATTTTATTTTTTTTTCTAGTAGGTTCCTAAATATTTAACTTTATTACAGGTAATGTTAAATCCTTGTTAAATGTTAAATGCAGGTATTGCTTTTCTTTCTCTCCCAAATTCTATGTCACTATTTAATTTTTTTCTTATTTATCCAATTACCTGAAATATATTGTTATATATAATCCATCAGCAGTATTAAAAATTTTGGTAGAATAACTGTAAAAATGGCATATTTCCTTTTCTTTAACTGAACAGTACAATTGATTAATCTCATAAGGAAACAAGACGAACAAAAGTCAAAACAAAGATGTGTCAAGAGCACAAGGACGAGACAAAACAATTTTCACCACTTATCAATCTACTGGCAACTAACCATTCTTGCTATTCTATTTGCAGATAAATAATACTGCAAATAATAGCTACAATGTAAAATCATGAATTTTGAAGAATTTGGGAGGAAGCTTAAGAACTAGGGTGCCCAAATGGTGTTTACCTCCATCCTTTCAATCTGTAGAAGAGGATTAGAAAGAGAAAAGAAAAATACTGCAGAGGAAAGACTGTCTAAGCAAATAGCACTTAGGGAGAAATGTGATTTCTTTTTCATTCAGCCAGGTGAAATTGACAAGAATCAATTAGAATAGAAGAGTCAGCTTCTCTTCTAGGCCTAATGATAGAAATGAGATAGTTTTTTTCTTTCTTTTTGGTTCATAATAAACCCTTCAGAGAAGATGTTTTCTTTTCTCCTTTCCCCTGCATGCTGTTAGGAGGCAGTACTCAGTATATGGACTGGAAGACTTAAAACTACAGTTTCTCTCCATTCCCAAGAAGTCATTATGGAGAGCATTTCAATAAAACATCATGTAATCTGGATTTGTTTTTGTCAGTGTTATGACATCTAGAAATACTTTTTAGTTAATTTTTCAAAAAAGAAGCAGATGTCTGACCTTTCAGCCTTGTAGATAGTTTAACCTCTTTTCAGTCATCCCTAAAAAGTTAACAGAACTAACGGAGGCATTTTCATTTCAGGATTTATTTGGATCTTGGCAGAGGTGTCTGCAGGATTGAAGACTTTTGTCATAGCATGTCCCCTGCTGGATAGAGACACAGATTTTCAAACCAGTCTAAGCCTAGTATTTATTCCTGCAATCCATGGATTTGTCTTGCAATTAGGCATGTCCTATCACTTTCTTTTTTCTATTACAGTTTTACAATTTGTTGGATCTTTCATCTCGCCCAGGTGGGTCACATCTGCAGTCTTATTTGGGCATTATAAAGTGATAGGCTTTGAAATCACTGTTTCTCCAGCAATCTTCCTTTCTCATGGTCATTCTATCCTATTTCAAATACCATGTCTTATGTTTGGTTATGATCATTATGAAAGTAGTGTGATGTGATGTTTGGGACAGCTATTGTCCCACATTCCAGTGCATATCCTGCTATCCTAAGTTGGATTAATGGGAGGCTGAAGATGTTTTAAATGTATTGGCAACTGCAGAGAGAGGAGTCATGATCTCACAAGTTTGTTTTATCAAAGAGTATGACTGTATTCACATATTGACTGAAATGCATATACATGTAACAATGAGTTTAGACTTTCAATCTAAGGCTGAAGATACATGAAGCCAGTCCTGAATATTGAACAACTAGCATTTGTTGCTCAAAACTTGCTTTCTCTCCTACTGGGGAGACAGGTTGTGTTTGAATGACTCATATAGTACTTCTGCTTCTTCTATTGCTGTGTCTTTTATGTAAATTAAATTGCTTTCACATTTCTATTCCTGAAATGTCTTTTAATTAAAAACAGCCACTCTTATTCCCTCAATCTCTATTAGAAATGAGTGCTACACAGAAAAATTCTTGTAAATTTGCTTTCATCAGTTTAATGAAAGAGAACTTGTTTTCGTGTTTTCTTCCAAAACAGAAGAGGAATTCCATTACATTTTCAAGGAGAGTGTGGTGTTCTATTTGTTTAGTCATGAGTTGGCCAAAGGTTCAGCAGAATTGTTTTGCTTTTTCTTATGTAGTTTTATCTCTAGTAGTCTGCCTTGACTTTCCATGCTTTTATTAAATTTCAAAGGAATATGCTCTGATGGGGTTCTTACCATGGTGCCATTTCAGATTGGAAGGTGTGGGTAGTCATAGGGCGAAACAAAAAATAGGTAAGGAAAAAACAACAAGGTCAGCAGTACGACTTTTTGTCATCTCTCTGCGATCAAGCACCATCTGGAAAATCAAGGAAGAAATTTGTAAGCATCCTGGGAATTCAATAGAAAAGGATAAGTGTCTTTCATGCAGGGAAAAAAGATGTGAAACTGCAAAACCTAGCATTATTAAAAAATACTATCTCCTCCTGAAGCAAATCATTTTGACTTCCCATCTGTTATAGGCCATGATGTAATGAAATGTGGACTAGATGCTGTATAGCAAGCATATGTTTCTTTTTCACTAGAAATCAGTGCTTGGTCCCAGCAGGGAGCTTTTAGTGAGGGAGGAAACGGGAACCCTCCTCTCTGCAGATATCTAGTAGCAACAATTAACTGACTCTTGTTCCTAGGCAAAGAGCTTTTGGTAACCATTAGTGCAAGCCAGATGGTGTTTCATTGGGTTGTAGCGAAGTAGAAGCAACCTCTGCTTCCACAGGTATTTTTTTAGAAGCTTTGTTAGCCAGAACAGCAGGAGAGAGATTAATTGCTTGTTTCTGAGATGCAAGCATGTCCATGTCTTGCTGCAACATTCTTTTTTTTCTTTTTAAATTGACAAATAGAAAGCATACGTGTATTACATTAGATCATTCTTCTGCTAAAGCTTCCTTGAGTACTGAGCAGTCTTTCAGAAGTTGCCATGTACAGTAATAATTTTTTGACAAGTGAACATCATTTCACAGAGAAACTCAAAAATTCAAGTCAGGTTATGCTAAGCAGGCTCCAGGACTTGGTTAGGCTAGGATTTTCTAAAAACTGCCTTTAAGTTGCTGTGATAATTTAACACACAAATAAAACAATAAGCTTGCAAATATTCAAGCTCAAGCTTGAGTTCTCCTAAGGGAAATAGCAGTATGATTAACAATAATGCATAATCTGCAAATTAAAGCAGACACTGCTTATTTCTGTTTTTTTTACCCTTGCAGGGAAAATTCTGTGTTTGTAAATAGTTTATATCTTTTCCCACATCAAATTCGGGGCAATTTTCTTCCCCTGAAACAGAGCAAAGGAAATTAGAATAGCAATGACATAGCATATAGACACAGACATAAGAAAAGGCACATATCCCAAAATATAACAGCAAACCAATTTTTTTTCTATAGGCTTTATTTAATTGCTAAGGTTCAGTCTTGATCTAGATAAAAACAATTATCATTTTACTTTGCTTTGTCTGTTTTCATAGTAGTTACTGAAATGAAGAAAAGGAATATAATCCTTTTACTTCGTTAACATTTTTTTTAAAAAAAGAAGCTATAAATAAATATATAAAGCTTTAAAAGTTATTTCATTCACTTTAAACATTGCTTTTAGTTTCTGCAACAAACATGCAGATCTGATAGATTCGGTCCATTGGAAAATAATGGTTTGAAGGAAGATGCTTTCAGTGTTGATAAGAACCTGTTTAAGATCTCAAATGGGGGAGGAAAATGGAGCTTATTTAGAGAGATCAGAAGTACAGTTTATACCCAAAGAAAGGAGGGGAAATAGATCCTTGCAAAGAGTTTGTTCATGACCTTTATAATGAAACTTAGACATCTTTGTGGAACTGAAAACAGTTTGAATAAAGCAAGTAACACTAACATGACTTCTCATTTAATTGCAGTAGTGCTGATAATAAGCACAAGCAACTTCCCAACATTGGCTGAGGCATTGAGAGATACTGAAATCTAACAGTGAGAGAGTTTATAAAAAGCAGTTGAAACTCAGTTCAAACAAGCAACACAAATAAATTAAAACATTCCAACATGTACAAAACAAATCACCATTTGAAAATAAGTTCAACCATTATTTTCATAGCTTAGCACTCGAGTTCAGATGTAGAAGAGAGTACCTGAGAAAAAGGCAGAGGACAAAAAGCAGGAACTGCAGGACAGAATGGGGCAGGGAACCACATGATGGAGCATCTCCCCTTGATGCCCTGCAGGATTTATTGGAAATCAGAACATGAACATAAACCTTGATGGGAGGAAAACCTTGTCAGTTGATCAATATATGAATGCATACAACTCAGTCTTAGAGACAATCATTTGGTTGGCCAACTCCTCTTGCTTTAATTTCAAATACATATAATCTTAAACCTATTTTAAATAAATTCCTGTAATTAATGGAATGTGAGCAACAACAACAAAAAGAACAATAGTTCTAATGGAATTCCATGCCCAATCATTGCAGCTTCCAGCTAGCTACAGAGAACTGCATGGCTCAAATGACAGTAGAAGACTGTAATACTTAAGTTAGCAACCTAAGCTTGTCAAAACTACTCTTGATTTGTGAACCATCTATACCTATAAGATTATCCCCTTCCAGCTTAGATGCTTTAGTACTAAAATGGAGGTTCAAACTTATCCTTTCCATTCAAAGACTTGTATAGTATATAGTACTGCTAGTCATATCTATTGTTTTCCAGGTGAAGGATCAGACTGGAGTGGAAAAATCTGTATGAATGTGAATTGCATATGTCAAGCATGGACTGGAAGTGAGCCTAAACTCATAAATCTTTGCAGTGGCCTCCTGATGCCCCCCGCCCCTCTTGTCTCTCATC
>JANHZU010000720.1:65234-79980 GCA_032468055.1 Acrochordus granulatus
CTCTGCTCAAGCAACACAGAAACAAGTTCAGATGTCATGATTTAAACCTCCAAGCAGTCAAAGAATCCACTTTCTTCCCCTGGTGCCTTGCAAAAGGATAGAGAATCTAATTTTCACTTAATGTATAGTGAGTTCATAGAGGAAATGGCTTCTCCATCATCTTTCCTGTCTTTTTTTTTAGTATCACCAAGGTGGTATACATATTAATGCTATGTGTGTTCCCCACAACAACTACCCTGCAAGTGAAGTCGGGCTACAAAAGAAGTCCCTCAACGGTCTTTTGGGTCCAAGGGAGGACAGAAGACCCAGTCTCCAGGTTTCTAGTCCAGTAGCTTAACCACTATACCAGATCTATTAAGGAACTTTGGACAAGCAAATTTTAATTTGGAATTCTTTTCTTGCTATTTCTGTTAGTCGTAGATGCCTATGTCTACTGGTTATCCTTGGGTTAATGAGAGATAGCACAGCACATCTGTTGGGATACCAACTTAGGAAAAGCTGCTTGCAATTGAGAGAGGATCTTACTGCTTGAGAGAGATACTCCTAACCAAATTTTTGACAGCATTTTTAATGACTACAAATCTTAGCATTTACATTAGTCTGGCTGACGTTTTGAACAATGCTTAGTTTTTAAAAAACTGACTGTAGGGAAAATTTGCTGGATAAATTTAGAATTTGGTTTTTAATATTAGTCAGTTTCCTAAATGAATTTAATCTGCAGAAATCCCAAGGGTATGAGAGCACAATGAAAAAGTTAAGCTTTGTAAGTGAATTATAATCAGATAATAAAGAAAAAAAAGGGAATGAGATTGTTTCTAATACTGAGACTATACTGCAAAATACACTTTTCATTGTTCTGGAATATGCAATCTTAAATTGGATAGTTTTACAGTATTTAAAAAGGACCATTTTTATAAGAATATTCTGCAGATTAATTAATCATTTATAGTTCTTTGTGAAACTATGGTAAACATGATATAAATGCAAAACAATAAATCACCATATCATTAAAGAATGGCAATAAGATAAAGATATAATGGTTATATGTTACATATTAATGTATTATAATTAATTCTCTCTGTAACAAATGCAGGCTTGGCTATGAACCAAAGCAGCTACCTAGAGGGATTCTCTGCATGGCATTGTATTTAAATATCTTAGAAGCAGATATTTAGCAATTTTTACACTTTCATAATGTTTGCATGGAGAAAGGAAGGGATAGAGATGAGGGATATTGTGCAGAAAAGAAAAGAAAAACCTAAATGGTATAAAATGCCAGGAAAATGAAGTTTATTGAACTAAAACTACAAGAATGGCTTTACATTTTTAATGGGGACAGAAAAAAATGGGTGCTTACTGAAAGAAACCAAGCTAAAGACACTATCAGAGTTTGCAGTTGTATTCAGCATTTGGTATTCTATACACTGCTTTCCATGATAATCTCTATGCCAGAAACAGTAAGGATAAGTTCTATCTTTGTTTAATACAGACAGAAGAACATGATAGGAAGATTCAGCATAGATTAATAGTTTATGTAAATTACACTCATAATTTATTTCAAACTTGTTTATGGTTTCCATTCAGGTTTATTTCGAATGGGAGTAATTATCATGTTGGGTTTGTGTAACAAGTCTGTTTGAAAAGAAACTACAAATGATAGCTTAGTAGTTGCAAACTGCGTATTAACAATCAAACTGTGCTTGGTGACAGCTATTAGGAATAGTTATGCTCTTTGTGGTACCAAAATTATTGCTGTGCTTTTCAAAAAGCAATATTCCTGAACTTTGGAATTTCTCATATGCCAAACTAAGTACAATATTAATTATACCATATCAGATTTCCAACCAGCGTTAAATCCTTAGACACTTAAACCTTTATTTTTCACTTGGTTTGACTTGACAGAAAATGCATAGACACAACTCAGATTATTGCAGACAGGAATGTCTGCAATTAAACACAACAATTAATTATCCAATAAAGCAGAAATATTTATATTCAGATTATTCAATAATCCATTGTTTAAATGTTGGGCTTTTTCCTTCATGTTTCCAAGTTGAGGATGCTTGTCAGTCAACCGAGAGTCTTGAGAAATAGCTATTACATAATAGTTCTCTATAGCCCAAGAATCATTTTTCATATTTATTTATTACATTTATATGCCGTCAAATTCAGAAATGACTTTGGTCTGCATTTAAAATGAAGCTGTGGTATGTGTGTATGTAAGTATTACTGGCTGAGGTAGCCTCCTAGGTTCTGCTGGATGAAACACCTTCATAGACAGGACCCACTGCATGCTTCTCCTGCCAGACCTGATGGGATAGGTAGATATAATCAGAAGGAAGTGGTCCCTCAGATAACCTGGCCACATGCCATGCTTGCATTTAATGATTTCAGCCCTTCTGTCTTTCTACAGCAAGAGAGTGGCTATTTATCTTATTCATGAGATGATGCTATGTTCATTTTTAGGTCCATGAGATCTGGTCTGCAGAAATCCAAAGAATTCCTATTTAGAGTTTTCTGTGTACCTTTGTTACCATATAGGCTTTTCAGAGTTTTGCAGTCTAAACTTTCCAATTATTAAGGAAAAAACAAAAAATGGAATTTGAAGCCAATTCTCTTTCCAAACAGGCTTTTTTGTTTCTCAAAAAACTATAACCACTTGCTGTCTATATACGAAAAAAATGCTCTGCACACTAATATATATTTTATTCCCAAAGAAAATTAAAAAATTGCACAATGAAAAATCATTTAGAACTTTTGGCTATATTCCAAAAAGAAAGTTAAAAGCTGAAAGAGCTATCTTTGTGCTTGAATCATCTTAAGCCAACTTTAAGCATTTCTTGATACCAGAGATACTAGGCATTTAATAAAGATATCAAGCAGTGGAAGCTTTTCCTGTCATGGAAATATCCATAGCTGAGGGAGCTTCCTTAGGAAGTCTAGCTAAAACTGGAAATATCTGGTCCTTGATCAAGGAGAATTAAGACTAGTTGCAAATTAATGTAACAATGCAGTTGGACCAATGGTCTGAACTGGCATGAAGCACATTCTTTTATTCTTATTTTATCAAGAATACATTCATCTGAGGAAACATGCATACACAAAGGATTCCAGCAGAAATACAACCACTGCATGAAATAACCTTACAAAACTGACACTGAAATCTTCTTCGGTAGGTCTGACACAGCAATTTTACTTCAAGGAAAAGCTCAGCTTAAAAAGATAAATGTCTGTGTCACAAGAGCCACATCTACTTTCCCAAATCTTTCCTCTGGAAACTAGATTTGCTATAGAGACTTCCTGCTGTTGCTCTGATCAAAAAGGACCAATTTCAGAGAATTGATAAGCAGCTTCAGTCTTAATAATAACCCTGTCCTGGAATTTGATTAATGGTCCCAGAACACAGATTAATTCACTAAAGCCTCTCAGTTCTTGGAAACGAGGGAAGCACATGTTCTCTGTTGTATTGCTTCGCCAAAGATATTTGCAAAATTAAAATAATCAGGAGTGCTGGGAGCTGGCTTGCTCAAATTGGGCACTTCACAGAAACGAGTAGCAGGAATTATGCTAAATATTCTCTTAATGTTGGCTTATAAAAGGGTGAGTGGAAGAATGGAAAAAGGTGCTGGGGGAAAATAAGTTTATGACTGAATTGGGAAAGCAACCTCAAAAACAAAATAGCTAGGACTGGAAAGTAGGATGAAGGCACTTTATTTTTAATCCTGCAAATGTTTTGAGCAAACTGCATTTCCTGGGTTTGGAACTGCATGGAAGAAGGTGCCACTGAGTGAGAGGGAAATAGAGTATTCAAGTTTCAGTCACCTGCAGCAACATTTCATGTTTACAAAAGGTTACTAGAGTACTATTTGTTGATAACTAAGCCGTGAATAGTGCTGAGGTATCTAAGCATAATATTGCGTATTTTCCTTGCATTGATTTATCACTGCTTTTCAGCCTGGTAGCAAAGATCATTGCTTTCCTCCTCCTCCCTCCCCCAAACTGATATATATTTTGGTGAAATTCTCATGAATAGAAAGTGAAGTATTATGCACTTACCTTAGTCTGATATGGTTAAAGAATATTTTCCCTTTCAGGGTACAAATAATTTAAGGACTGCAGCTCCCCTGGTTTCCTATTACCTAAATTCCAAGAGTAGATTTCAAGAGAGAATATTTTTCATGTAATAGGAAAACAAGACCTCTTTCACAGAGACAGAAATATTTTGGGAAATATTTTCTTTCACAGAACTCAGCATTACAAAAACTGTCCATCTTATTTCTTTAGGATATTACTTATCCCTGATGTGCACATTCACACACACTATTAACTAATATTGGAACCATATTTCCAATATTTATTTATTAATCACATTTCTATGCTGCCAATTTCTGGAGACTCTTGGCGGCTTACATAGATTAGAGATTATACATTACTTTTTTTTTATTTTACCCGGCCCCCTCGGCTGGCCGGTGATGTTCATATCTGGGGCATCTTCCGAGACTCCTGCTCTGCCCCTGGGACAGGACTCACTGCTCAGTCATTTTGCCAGCCGGCATTTTCCCTCTGAAGGAGGTACCCATCCATCTACTCACATTTTCACATGCTTTCAAACTGCTGGGTGGTCAGGAGCTGGAGGCAAGTGATGGGAGCTCACTCCGTCATTCGGAGCTGTGGATCAAACCTACCAGAGTGCCGGCCATTTCTGGTCGACATAACTGGTGGCATTAAGCCGCTGAGCCACCGCCAATATGTTGAGGTTTTGCTAAAATCAGCCAGGCAGAGTTAAAAAGAGAACTCAACTTCCCTAGCTTACCAGACTATCACATATATTGCATCAGCATTCCCCTTAAGAGCTGTTTTACCAAACTGACTGGGTTTTAGAAAGGTGATTAAAACTTGACTTTGATACAGATATGTTATGAAATATTCTCTCCAGTATTATAGTGTTCTCTTTAAAGTGAGCTGTTTATTGTCCCTGGCATAGAATTATGTTCCTTGCTTAATTTCAATGCATATTTAAAACCATATTTTACAGAACAGGGCATGTTAACCACTCAGAGCTGGTTACAAATGGAACAATATCTAAACCCACTAAATAAGTCAGAGTGACAGACAGAGTGAGTGACTATTGTTATGTTTAAAGAATGGTTATTATCACTTGGATGGTGGTAGTATTTTTTCTTCATTTGCTGAACTTGCATGAAAAAAAAAAACTAAAGCAGGCAAAAAGAGGACCAAAGAAAGAAGTTAGGTTCTTGGTGATATCTGAGTTTGTTTTGTTGTTGTTGCTGTTTCATTACCGGGCCAGGTAGCATCACCCTCGTGTGGGGAATGAAGTTCTCTAGTGTGATAATGAAGTATCTGCAGGAAGACAAGCAAGCTCAGAGAACACCAGGAACCTGCAACTCAGCTCTGAGCTACATCCGTTCTCCACTTCTGCCCAGAGAAGAGTGTCAGCAGTGACTGATGGAGCAGAGGCAATGGGCTAGCCTACAGACAAAGCCAGATTTGCTGCGCTCTGGAGGATTAAGACTCAGTAACAGTGCAGTGCCTGCAGAATGATACGATATTCTTAGCTCGTGGGCTTCAGAGGAATGGAATAAGAACATTATTAATTTCACAATTATAATATAACCCTTCTGGCTCCATTCTGAAGGAAGAATCGTTAGAACCCGCTTCTATTCAGCCAGTGTCAGTCACTGCTGCGTATTCCTCAGATGAAGTAGGACCTCTTATGTGCTCCGTATTGCAAAGTCCTTCCAGTGAAAAACATAAACAGACAGACACTGTGGTGGATCAGTCTGAATTGCTTGACAGCTAAATCAGGCTGGAACACATTTAGAGAATTGGCAAGCTTAGCCAAGATATTTCTTACTGAAAAATTGATACAATAAGCCATAAGCAATCAGCATGACATTTTCTCCAACTGCCTTCACCCCTCTGCTGTCTGTCTGAAGGGCAGGGGGTTATAATCATGCTTCCAGAATAAACTGAAGCCTTCTGAAATGTATAATGTAGCTAAAGGAGCTACATTACAGCTTCCTCCCAAAAGGAAAAGACCCACATCTTAACAATTTTCTCCCATTAATTATTTTCCTAATAAATAGTTCAGAAAAACTTACTGTTTCAATATTTTCTTAATACTGTTTGGAGGAAATTTCCTCCCTCATGACTGGTCTAAACTTTTTTCTTTCATTAGCTGAACAATCATCATCACAGGAAATGCCTTATCTATGACACATGCTCCTTCTCAATCCAAATACCTTAAACAAAACTCCAAATAAATAAAAAGTAATTGCCATTTGTAGCTTTCACCTCTTCTTGCCAGAGCCATTCATATACATATACGTCTCGCTTTCACAAGTGAGTTTGGGGCTAGAGTCACTAATTGCTTATTGTAACCTGAAGCTTGGTATGTGGATGATATATTTAACATAAAATAATTAGTTTTGTTGGCGCTTGTCTGTTTGCTTAGCAGAAGCCTGGCTGAGGCTGGGATCTGTAGAGTGCTAGGCTGAGACAAGAGGGTGTTGGTCGGATGAAAAAAGGATGACACATGGTGACAAAACTGGAGACGATAAAACTGGAGATAGATGTATCGTACTCACATGACATGTGAAAGAGAACGCAGGCCAAAGAAGGATCTGGAAACAAGCCATAAACTAAGGACCAGCAGGAGTAATTTGGTACCAGCAGTCCATGAGGGGAACCAAGGGAATGGATTCGGAGGACCCAGGGGATCCTTCTGTGGCTTCAAGTACATAGTGAATTAATTAACATGTCTGAATTCCATGATGATAACAGCAACGAAAGTACTCAACATATGACCACAATGGAGCTTGGAATTTGAGTAATAAGTCATTGCGGTCCTAAGTCAAGGTACTATATGACCAGACTCTAATTTTATGACCATTTTTATGGCAGTCACCACAATGGTAAGACGAATTACGCATTAAGCAAATTAAGTGTATCCAGCACATCCAATGGGTCTTTTTTTTACCAGTAACAAGCAAAAAACACTTGAAATTGGCAAAAAAGTCACAACTTGCAGTCACCTGACTGTAGATGCCATCTCTGTGTTAGGAGAATAATAGGACATTAATGAAGTAGTCTAAATAAGACATATATTAATTAACAAGATAAGGACAAAACAGATGGTACCTTTTCTATTTCCCATTAAGGAGGCAAAAGGAATATAACTCTACTAGTTTGCACTTGCAGTTTATGGGGGAATTGTCTTGTATTCCCTTGTGTCCAATTAATAATCTGTCAAATATGTTTTAGAATGCTAGAGGCACAGAAAAGTGAAAGTGTGACATGTTTAAAATAACAAGTTTAGTCACATAATTGTCAATGACTTAATTATTAGCATTTTCCAATAAAACAAATCTAGTAGAGCTAAACTTAGTTAATCCAAAGCTTACATATAAACAAACTGGTTCAAAACAATGAGAATAACATAATAGTAAAAATTGATTACCCTTTGGTTTCTACTTCTCCAAGTAACTTGCTTTTCTTAACAGTAATTAGTAGAAAAAAAGTATTATTTTTGGCCTGAAGTTTCTTTGACTTTCTTTGCCTGTCATAGTTATAAACAATACATTTGCTTTAATATTCATCATATTTAATGCACACAGAGCTCCTGTTAAAAAAGATTTGTAGCTGGTTAATATATCCTACTTAAGATGCAAGCTGCTTATTATGTGCAATTTATGATGATGCTAATGTCATGACTGAACTCAACCAAATTTGGCAGGAAAAGAATATTAAGAAAGAAGAAAAAGGCTGGAAAGAAGGATAATTTCATGGACTGTTCTCTGTCATATTAAAGCTAAATAGGCTCACCTAGACAAATGAAACATACTCTGAGATTGGAACCAAAGCTCATGTAAAGGGCCTGAACTAATGAAACAGCTCTGGCTTCTATATTACTATCTGTAAAAACAGAGACCCAAATATTAGTGGGTCCACTAGATTAAGTATATGCTTTGCTCTTTTCTTAGTATCCTGAACAGCAATTGTATATTTATTAATGAAAGCAAAAATCAAGCTACCATAGTAACTCAGGAATGGGAAACTTTCTGTGAGATTGAGAACTATATTTGACCCTTTGACTCAGTTGAAGGTGGTATTGCAAAAAGTAGGTGGGGCTTGAGTAAAAATGGTGGGGCTACTCCAGTGTAACTCCAAAATCAGAAGATATATTTATCCTGGAAACAGCACTCACTGTTCACCAAGACCCACCTATCTTCCAGAGACTATTTTATCATATATGAGGAGGAGAGAGCATGCATTTCATTTTAGTGCAACTACTGTATTCTCCAAAGGCCTTTGCATATGTGTGCTTTCTGAAGTCCAATCAGCTTTTCTCTATCTGCAGAAACTCATCCATTAGTCAAATTTATAGCTACTATGTATATACAAGAAGGTCAAGGTACATCTGGATAGTTGCTTCCATGGTAATTTAACAATGTGATTGTATTTTTTATATTCTGTAATTATAGACTACATTGACATTAATCTGTTTGGCCCACAAACAGCAGCACCATTTCCTCTGACATATAATCTAAGCTGCTGCATTCTTTTAATGTATGTTTTTTGTATTTTGGATCTTGCAACATCTTTAGAATATTTTTTTTTGCTGAGGACATAGATTGATCTATTTACAATGGATATTTAAAGACTGAAAAATCAGGCTAATAGCATATGCCATTTGGAATACACCTTTGCAATCTAGACTTGTAGTTCTACTCATGTGAGGACAGGCAAACATTCATTCATCTATTCCAGTGCCTTTCTAACACATTCAGTTCTGAAAGTTTAACAAGTTCAGATAGAGACCAAGCAGTAATGTTTTAGGAATTTGTGGGAGAAACCAGAACATGGTTTATACAAAGCAATCCGTTAATTCGTCCAATGTACACTTTCTTCTCAATGAATCTTTAAGATGCTGAAAGACTTTTTGTTCTTGCTGAGAGAGAGT
This sequence comes from Acrochordus granulatus, assembly GCA_032468055.1. Lineage (NCBI taxonomy): Eukaryota > Metazoa > Chordata > Lepidosauria > Squamata > Acrochordidae > Acrochordus > Acrochordus granulatus. The sequence goes on from JANHZU010000720.1 coordinate 74,218, forward strand.
AAGAAATCTACATCTTTGGGCACTAAATTTCACATAATACTATCCAATTCGATTCTGAGCAAGCACTTGCTTCCCATTTTTATTTTTTTTTAAAAACAGAATATTCCTGTCTGATCTTTGAGTATGAAAATTCTGTCTTTGTTGTCCAGTTATTGATTTTGTACTAGCTATTTCTGATATTTTAGTTCTGTTCCAACATCTTCTCACCTCCAGTAATGAAAGTAAGTGCACCTTCCTTCCTTCCTTCCTTCCTTCCTTCCTCCCTTCCTTCCTTCCTTCCTTCCCCCCCTCTCTTTCTTTTATCCTATCTATATTCCTATTTGTCCTTAGAAAGATCTAATGTATATTCTGAGTAACTCTTCTGATTTATGAGATCTGATCAAGAGACAGGTTTTTTTGTAAAAAAATCAGGTGTTACTTTCCCTAACAGAGCTATTAAACTCCTGGAAGAAGTGCAATATTGAACATTGAAGAAGTGCAATATTGCTTTTTGGAAGTAAAATCTGAAAGGGGAATTTAAATTATAAATTTCTTCGGGGTGAAACAGTAAATTCCAATATGAGACAAGCCCAAACTCCTCCCAAGTGCAGTACTTTTTTATTGGCCTGTGTGTGTGTGTGTGTGGGCATGTCTGAGTATGGGTAGCACCCATATTATTGCTGCTCGCCATCAATAGTTCTTTCTTTTCTTTTTCCAACCTCTTGTTTGCCAATATTTCAAACTTATCTGGAAAAGAAACAGTAATGGAGTGAGCCAGGTGTCTCACTTTCCTTCTTTCTGGCATCTAAAATGTTGCATAGCAAGAATGTTTTGCAGGATTTCTTCTGTTGGGATGTTCCCTCTCTAACATTTGAAATGCTAGGAATAAGGAAAGAGCAACTCCAGTCCTTTTCCAATTTAAATTGGCTTCCAGAAGCCCTTCATCCCCAGGCAGGTCTTGTCTAGTTCTCAGTACAGAACCAGTCTTCTGTCATAATTTCACATTTCAGATTAAAGGCAGTTTCCTTACTCTAATAGACAGGATCCTGTTACAATAACAAAGTATATATAATCTATGCTGTTTTGTCATGTCTTTTCATGGCACCTAGGTCAGATGAGATGTTTCTGAATATAACCACAAGCAATGGCATATCAAGAGATATGGTTATGGTAAAGTAAAGGTTACCCTGCCAGTCGTGACCGACTCTAGCATGCAGTGCTCATCTCTGTTTCCAATGAAGAGCTAGAATTCGACCGAGATTGCTTCCATGGTCATGTGGCTGGCATGACTAGACACCAAAGATACACCTTTCCCACTGGGTAGGCGGTACCTATTTATTTACTTGCATTTGCATGCTTTTCAACTGCTAGGTTGGCAGGAGCTGAGGAGGAACAACAGGAGCTCACCCTCCTGCATGGCAACTCTAGGTCTTGAATTTGGGTCGCTGACCTTCCACCTGGCAAGCCGAGCATCTTAACCACTTGCACCACTGTGCCTCTTCATGGTTATGGTATCTACTTCCTAGTCCATCATTTCTCTTCCAGTTTGCCTTTGCAATTATAAGCAGACTACAAGATCATTTACCTGCTCCCCCATATTTCAAATCAACCTTGAGTTAAATACTTCTAAATGCCTAAAGACATCTTATGCATTTTTTGAATCTTTGCAAGATTTTGTCAGCCTGGGTTTTCAGTCACATTTTCAAAACTTTTGAAGAATTACAGGTGATTAAAAATAAAATGAGGAAGAGGTGACTAGAACTCTGGCTGAAATACTGAAGACTTGCACAAATATTAAATTGTGCAGAGATCACTAAATGTCAGGATAGACTCAGAAGCTTCACTCTTCTTTATTTCAGTATTCTAATTTGTGCATGATTCCCACCAGCCAATGGTGTATACCAAGAAGGGTGAGAACACCACTGAGGGAGGTGGTAAGAAGGAGGGGGGGTTGCAATAAAATCAATGTAAGCTGGCATAATGCTGCTTTTAAACCAGGACAAGATTCTTTTTGCTGGCAATGAACAGTGAGTGGTGCTTTAAATTGCTAGTACGGAAATGGCCATAGAAGATTACACAACAAGAAAATTTCCTGTGGTGCTACCAATTATTTTGAGACAAGGAGTCTTAGGAATTCAGAGAAGATTGCCAAACTCCCTTCCTTGTTGCAATTTCTACTGAATGTTCGGAAAAAAACTCTTGGTTATTTGCATAATTATATGCAACACTGCAAACAATGGAAATAGAAGCAAATCAACATCACCCTTCATTAATATGTAGATGGATATATGATAATACTGTATCATATTTCCATATTACTAAAAATGGAAGAACTAAATGGCTTTATGGGCTTTCCACAAAACTGGGCATTACTAAGAAAAAGCTCTGCATTGGCAAGAAAGATAATGATCAAGGTTTTTCCTTCCAGTTATGGCTGACTCTAGGGGGCTGGGCTCACCTCTGTTTGCTAGCTTAAAGTCAGCATTTGTCCAAAGATGCTTCTGTGGCCATGTGGCCAGCATGACTATATGTCAAAGTGCATGGAACGCTGTTACCTTTCCCACCAAAGGTTTGAAAGCATATAAAAATGCAATCTACTTGCATTTGTACAAGCTTTCAAACTGCTAGGTTGGCAGGAGCTAAGCAGATAATGGGAGTTAACCCCATTGCTTGGGTCTCAATCTTGAGCCATTGATCTTCTGGCCAAAAAGCCCAGTGTCTTAACTGCTTGTGCCACTGCACACCCTTATTGGAAAGAAAAGCTTTCCATTAATACTGAGTTATAGTGGAGAATCAACAATTGATTATGAATTGGTTATATGTTTACTAATGAACTCAAAGCTTCAAGCAAAGAGGAGATTTTAAAACAAAAAGTTTAGGATGGTCATAGATCTTTCTGGGACACATTTGCACAGTATAATGTAAAATCTTAATTGTTTCTTTGGTGGAAACCATATCTTTGTTGAAACAAAATTAGAGCCAAAAGAGAATATATTTTATTTTACAACTATGATAGTGGTTACTTGTTTTTCTGTTTGTTCGTAAGCTGAATATTTAAAGATTTATTCAGAAGACTTTATTGCAGCCTTCCCCAATCTAGTAGTCTTCAGATGTTAGGATTGCAATTCCTCAAACTCCCAATTTCTATGATAAGGAATGCTAGAAGTTTCAGCTCTAATATATCGAGAAGCATCAGGTTGGAGAAAGATTTTTTTTTTCAAAGAAAGATAAGCTAGATACTTCCAACTCTGCAAAAAGCAGAATCGCAACAGCCTTCAGTTCCAAAAGCGAAAAACTGAACAGTCGCAATAAGACCATTCAGGCAAACTCTCCTTAACAATCCTGATTTCTACAAAAGACACTGGAGTGACTTAATACTATTATCCATTTCTTCTTACTTTTTCAGTCACAGCAATTAGCTACAAAAGTTTTGTTATAAAAGAGTGCAGCTCAAGCTGGATAATAGTGAGAAGTAATATGTTAACATGCCTAAAATAAGGCAGTGAAATAATGAGCTTAGCCATTAAAAAGTGGCTGCATTCCCTCCTCCCTTTGTGTTTTTTACAATAAACACCTTCAATAGATCCATCTAAGAATCAAGACATTCCCGTAATATAGATTAAGTAAAAGAGAAGTAAACATTAATCAGAATTTGCTTTGAATTCAAGCAACAGCATAAGAAACTGTAGACTTAGATCTTAAATACTGAAGTGCTTTGATGACATACAGAATGGAAGTAAATAAAGAAGCTGCCAGTTGGTTTTCTGTGCCTGGTACTTTTTTTCTATTCAGGCTATCTATCCCTGAAGACATATGCATATACCAGACTAACTAAAGATGACAAATTGTTAGTAATCTAGCAACCACTGCTCTATGGCCCCATAGGAGTTGTAGTCTTTTCATCCCCTTTTTGCTTTGGTCTGAACATGAATGAATATTACATCTCCCACCAGGCTTATCCTTCTCATCATATAGAACAAAAACAAAGGGGAAAGAAATTCAGTTTTCTAACCTCCTCATTAAACATTTGCAGGGATGAGAACAATCTGAGTTGTTTTAGGTTTTTTCCATGTACAAGGTCAGAACTTTTTCCATTGTCTCAGCACCCTCATAACAAAAAGCTGTTGTTTTGAGTTGCCTAGGAATGCCTAAATATTGTATACCTACTTTCTTCCAGTTTAGAGCAAACTATTGTTTGTCATTACTTCCAAAGAGGCACCAGATGATTTGTCTTCTGCACCAGGACTATGCACCATGATATGACTATATTCCCATTCTTAGAGGTTAACAGCAAATCAGAATGGCAGACAATGGTTTACAGTAATCTGTAAGCCCAAGCAGAGTGATACACTTTGTGTAACACCAGACTATAATGCTTTGATATTGCTTTAAGCACTAATGAAAACTATAATTTAACAGATCATTGAGAGAGAGGTAGCATCCATGAAACCTGAATATCTGCAAAATCCATAAATGATGTAAATTATATACATCCATTTATATTATCTGAACAACAACATAGTTAATTAAAATGTTACTTGAAGCAAAAATTTATGTGAATTGTGCAGACTACTTCAGATACTTTGGTATTTTGAAATGATGTTCCAGATGAAAGTCTACTCCATTGTTTTTGAAGTTTTCTAGGCTTGGGTCCATTATACTGTATTTTAATATGTCATAGGTAGCTTTAGACAATTTAATTTAGAAATGAGAAAGACCTAATAGCTTACTTGCTCTAAGGTTATTTTTAAGATTACAGATAAAGATATTTATCAGAATTTTTTTAAAAGAGAAAATAATTGAAGCCTCCTAATTCTCTTTTTTTGTTGTAATATTAACAAAGAATAATCCTTGGGTCATAGAAACATTGTTTAAAATGTACCCCAACTTGTACTATTTCTGTATCTTATGCTAGAACATAGCAACAGCCAATAATTTTGTATCATTACTTCCACTGAAACCAATAACAACAAACAAGCAATAAAATTAAAATGTAACTATTGGAAACTTATCCCCAACAATTAAACCGTCATGCAGACACAGTAAACTACTAAAAGTTTAGGAAATATACATCTAATGTAATAAAAATATGAAGAAAAAGCATTAAGCCTAATAGTATACTTCTAAAAGTACTGCAACAAATTGTAATATCCTATTTTTGAACCCCAACTCAAATAATAAAATCTGACAATTATAAGGGGCAAAAAAACCACATGACACATCTACTTCTGTCTTATCCAATATGAAAAATATAATTGCATGCACTTAAATTGTAGAGGCCTTCTGTCCCATATAGAATTATACATAATGTCTTCAGGAACAACTCCCCGGATAGAAGAATACAACTTATTGCACATGCAAATATATGTGTGAATTTGCTGAAAGGGGGTGGGAAGATTTGCAGCTGAGCAGGCTAATGATAAAAGCTCTAGCATTATTTTTGTGTTCAACCAAGCCATGCAGCTGAATATACTAGAAAGCTTGAAGGACAGCAAGGAGGGAGAGAGATTAAAAAGAACAAAGGCATTTTGGCTTCTTAAAATATTTCTGATCAGCCTGATAGCAGCAGTGACAGCAAAAGCCAATGGCACAGTATGGGAGTCTGGAATCTATGTTTCCTTCACCCCTCCCTGTCCCCAGCAGACACCATGAAACATTCAGGGAAAGAAAGAACAAACACAGTAGAAGACTGGGACCCACGCAAGCAGTCCGCCCTCGGCACCTGATGAACCCTGAGGGGTTTCAGAGGGAGCTGGGGGATGTCCCAAGGGCATTGCTGCACGG